>NDXZ01029249.1:0-16166 GCA_003055125.1 Paykullia maculata | reverse complement strand
CAAGTAAGGACTTTCTAGTTTTCACCACGTGAAAGAGCCTGTCAAAAACTATCGAAACCAAAAAAAAGTGGAAAAATTTTTTTTGAGTCATAAGGCACCTTTTTATAGGCCGGGTCACATATATATTTGACGAGCGATGGTAAGACAATCAGCCGCTTTATTTTTTTTACCTACGGTTTAAAAATGCAGCCAGCAGTAAAAAAATATTATGCACCTAAACTTTTTTACTAATACACTTACACTTCTGCAATTTCTCGCTTAACTAAGAAGAGATCTTACGAGGCAGTGAAAATATTCACTTGCTGTAAAATAAAATGTCGAAAATGAAAGCAGTGTTACCCAGTAACAATATGTATTTAACTTCATTATGTCTTAAAGATATATTTAACAAAAATATATTTGTACAAATTATTTTGTGTATATTTATAGAAAAAAATACAAAAGAGCTTACAAGCATTTCTTAATAATAATTCGGACCGTTATTATATATTGTTGTTGTAAGAAAAATAATTATTACCAACTGATAGCCGTTAAATGGGTCTGCGTTTAAGTTTTAACAGGTCTGGTTTATTTAGAAAAAACATAAATAAAATAAAAATATTATTAATATAAGCAAATAATATTGACCCTATATTCTCTTTTTTATTTCCAAAGTTAACATTATTTTTAGTTTTGCCTTTGAAGAAACATTGAAAATGATGTGCAAATAGTTTGAAATATATATGAAATCTGGTAACCCCTTAATAGTTTTTCGCACTCTTCTTTTTGAATTTTTAAGTGTGTTAAGATTTTAATTTTTATAATTTTGTATAAATAAAATAGTATTCATTTAAAAAAAAAAGAATTTGACTGATTATTTAGATAATGTTTATGGTTATGCTTACAGACATAAAGACACACAAACATAGTAATTTTGTTGCAAAAAATCAACACCATCATCCTTATCATCATCTTCGACAACTACATTTTAATAAACACATTAATTAGTTGGTCTTAAAACTTAAAAAAAAATTATTTTACAAAAGGTTTACAAAACAATTTTTCTTAAAAACTTTTGAAAAATTAAAAAAGTGATTGGGTGTATAGGGGATTATATTTATACATACATACATATATGTAAATGTATTTTTTTAAATATAAATAGTTTTGTATTAAGGCGGTTCATGGTGCAATTACAAAGGTGATGTTACTAGCTGATCGTCGGCTGATATTTTCCTAGTGTCAAAATATTATACATTCTCTCTCTTTCCTTGTAATTTCAAATTTTCAAATTTAATATATAACAAATCCGTCCCAAAGTGCAATCACTTTTACACAATAAAGTGATTAAAGCTTATAAACTTTTTAAATGTACATATGTATAATTGCAAGTTACTAAAAAACAAAACCAAAATATTTTAATGGTTTCCCAATTTGATTATTTGAAATTAACTTTAAGTTTTTTCCTTATTTTAAACAATTCTTATTTTAACAAATTATGCTTAAAATAGGAAATCAAACTAAAAAGTGGAACATAATTTTTTAGTACAAAAAGTTTGTTTTACAGCGATAAAAAATATAGAAATTCATTAAAATGAAATAATTCGAAACAAATTCGAAAAAGAGAAAAAAAATCTTTACTAGTATTTTTCCAAAATCGTAAGGCTTAATTTTTTTATATTATCATGCTGTAATATCACGTTGTATTTCTAAGCAATGTATAAAAATATTAAATACATTATGTATGAAAAAGGTGAACCACCCTACTGTTTATAAATAAATAAAAAATATACCGATAAATAATAAAAAGAGTTAACCTCGCCTAATAATTTTTTTGGCTATTTCTTTACCTCTTTGTAGTTTTAGTTTTTTTGATTTATTTCGATTTGCCTATTTCTTGTTGAGTACCAAATATGATTGATAGAAATTTTTACAAAAGCTGGCAATTTGTGACTTCGTTTTTGATTTCGATTTTTGTTTGACTTTGTCGCTACTTTATGTGTTTTTTTTTTTTCTTTCTTTTCATTATACACATAACTTAATGTTTAATTATATAATGATTTATGCGAATTTTTGTAACAAAACAAACACAAAAACAAAAACAACGCTTAGTATTTTTAGTACCAGCATTTTTAGAGTTAACAGTAACATCATTAAGACTTTGATTATATTATATGATTCTTTTGATTTATATTCAAGCCCATGATGATGGCACGAATTGATATGCAGATTTGTACAAAAAAAAACTCACAAACCAACAATTAAAAATACATAAATATCTTTGTTGTTTGACCTCATTTGCCAATTATCTTTATAAGTTTCAATCAATTTTAAGGCAAATTAGTGGATTTTAAAGAGGGTCTGTTTTTTTTTAGAGACACGCCCCCTTATGAAGGTAAAAATTTCCAAATATATTTTTAATTTTATATAATTTGAAGTAATTGATAAATTTGTCGAACCATTTTTTAAATGAAAAGTGTTTTTTTACATACATAATACTAAAGAAAAATTTAAAAAAAATTGCTTTTATATCACAAAACGAAGCAAATATCCTAATTCTGAGATTAAAACTAGCGTTTGAAAATGTTCAAGTACTTATTTAAACTTTTTTAAACTCATTACCTTACATAATGTAACTCAGCTTAAAAAACAACCAACCAATACGCAATATATGCTGTCTATCAAATGGCGTAACTAATACGCATCACAAGAATTATACACACACCGCCAACCCAACATATGCAGCATATATTAGCATATGCACACACACTCAAAGTTAATACAGGCATGACTATAAATACAATCAATATTTTTTTAACAGTAAAATATTCAATTTAAATATTGTTTTTATGTTTACATTAAATATTTGACGAGTTAATCAACAAAAACTACTGATGGCAAGAAGAAAAAAAAACTTACAAACATCCAAATATTTGTTAATCTTTAATAAAGGCGCGAAAACTAATAAACATCTAAAACAGACAACAATATATGTAATATTTATGCCTGTTTGCAATGTTGCAAAAATCTCAAAAACTGTGAAAGAGTGTAACAAACTCAATCAAAGACACACTTGCATATTATCAGATGTATGTAAGTATGTATATGCAGATGATAAATTTTTTAGTAGCAGTGGCAGTCTTCAAACATGTGTAAAACTACAAGTAGTGTTTGTTTGGGTTAGTGTGCAAAAAAAGTGTGCTAAAGTCTTACAAAAAAGTTGTTGTGAAAAAAATATTTAATAAGTACAATGACTATATAAATTAAAATTTTTAAATAAAATAACAAGTAGTACTATAAATATTAATAATTTTACTTACATATGTATATGCAATATATCTAACTATACATACGTCTACGATTTATGATGTAAAAGACATACAATGTTTAATATTTAATAATAAAAAAATTCACAAATAGGGACAAAAAATATTTTAAAACATTAGAATTAAGAAAGTCTATACAGCTAGCTGAATATTATTAATATAATAAAACAATGATTTAAAAACTATTTTATGACAATTTTATGTTTTATTTCACCTTAATTTAGCTAGCTGAATTCGAATAATATTATGTAATTTGTTTCATTTGATAAAAATATAGTAAAATTTTGTTTTATTATACTATTTAGCTAGCTGAATTTAAACCCTAAACGACTTTTAAAAAAAATCTTAATATAGAAAAACTAAGTTAATTTCATTTTACAGAAAGGGTGCTATATTAATCATCATCAAATAACCAAAAGATTTTTTACGACACTATTCAGCTAGCCGAATGTCAAAACATAAATGAATTGCTTAAAATTGTCTAGAAAAACACTTTTTCCTGTTTCTTTCATATTCAGCTAACATAATAGTTAAATACATAAGTATCACAAAAGTATGTATTTATCTTCTATTAAAACTTTATTTCATTAGGGGAATATACAAATCATTGAATTATTTGTTGAATTTTGTTGCTGAAAATTAAAAATGTAACTTTTGAATACTATTCAGCTAGCTGAATATTAAAACCTAAACAATTTCCTTAAAAATTCTAAGCCCAGAAAAATAAGGATATTTTTGTTTTGTTGTTTTAAATATGATTTAAGAGTAAAACTAAACATTTAAGCATGTCCTTACCATAAACAAAATACCTTAATAGTCTTTACCAAAACCATTAACCAAACCGAAATTGTTACATTTACACACCAAAGATTAGAATATAAAAGTACCCAAATTTAATACGAACGAATAAATTTCATAATATTAAAAATATAATAAAAATTACAAAATTAATGATTACAAAAACTAAAAAAAAACTTTAATCATATACACATGTTTATTTATATGTTCATGTAGTGTCTACACACATCTGTGATGCCGAACTAACAGCGTCATAGTGCAAACGTTGATACGCAAAAATAGCATAAGATTATTTGCTTATGCACAAAATAATACACAGCCACGTGCGCGTTGCAACAAAGAAAAACCTTTGACGTTAAAATAATTTATGTATATTACAGTTTAGTCATACAAAATAAAAAAATAAATCTTTCCTGCCGATAGGCTCGACAGTGTGGTATCATACGGAAATAAGATCATGTGTGCTTTAGAATGAGGGTAAAGTGTCTTGAAGAATTTTAACAATTTACTGTCTATGAGTATCAAAACCATGTTTTCTATTTAATTGACATCTGAAATATATTTTTTTTTTACTTTATCAATGAAAGCCTATTCAAAAAGGGATTTAGGAATGTAAGGAATGATAATATTTAAATCCATTCAAATAAAAAGTGCTTAAAGTGCCCAGTTTAAATTGTGACTCAAAAACAATTGTGCTTATCAAGGCTTGTCATGCATAAAATGTAATCAAAACTAAATAAATTTATATATGTTCAATATATCGCTGTTATATTGTGTCACACAAAGCTATATAAGCGTTTGTATGTACATATGTACATATATTTTAGCCTTATAGAAACCTTAACCATAAGACCTTTTCTTTTTTAATTTCACAGCCTGTTACTTACAATTTAGAATAAACAATAGTCTTTATATATCTACTAGATGGACTCGGGGTGCTTCGCTACCCCACACTGATTACTTAAAGTGTTACCTCTTTCTACCTTGTAAATTTTATTTAAATCGGATCAGTTTTTTACTAATTAACACTTCCCGTTTTCTTCCCTATACGTTTGAATTTCAAAAAAGTACCAAAATATATATTTTTCATATTTTTCGGAGATATGACGAATGAAGTTTAAATAAAATTTCTATGTTTATTGGCTTGGAAGTTCAAGGGGCCCCAAAAAAGTACCTAAATATAATTTTTACCCGTTTCTACCCCGTTTTTGTAGAGTATAATGCTTTTAACATTTTGTTTGTATCTTGTTTGATTTAGAAGATAGAAGGTTACCGATTTTTCCCTTTTTTGCCCTTTTTTACCCCCTAAATATTTGAATTTTCAAAAATCCCTTCTTAGAAAATCTATGCAACGTGAGAGGAACCCACAGTCCAAATTTTAAGTCTCTAGCTCTATTCGTGTGGGCTGGGCGATGATTAATCAGCCAGTCAGTCAGTCAGTAACGTTACTCTTTTATATAAGTGTATAGATTAATTTACTTTAGAAAATTTGTTACCGTTTGTTCCTACTATTTATTTGTAATCTATATTTAAATCCATAAATACATTGCTAACAAAAATGTTTCAAAAATATTCACTGTCAATGTCAATTTGCAAGAGGATGACCGACAAAGAGCTTTAATTAAGGCAACACAAACGAATAATGACGTACATTACCAACACACTTCTCCATGTACAAAAACACATTTCAACACTTTTTGAATTCTGCTTTACACTGCAAATTCTCAAATACTTACTCATTCTCATAGTCAGTCAGTCACCGAGTCAAAATGTTTGTTATCTTCTATCTGTGTCACTGTAGTATTTATTGTCCATATGCGCCAACAAAATATTTATTTATGTTTGGTTCTCTATATTAATTTCTAACTTTTATTGTCGTTTAACAAACAAACCCTCAAGAAAATGATGGCAGCCAATGATTTGTTTATTTTTTTTTTATTTTTTTGTTTATGACGAAATCACCCATCATTGTTATTATCATTTTTTATGATGACAACAGCAATACAAAATCATTGTCCACAATAACAACAAAAAGTTAATCAGTGACTGTTTTTGTTGTTGTTTGTTTATTGAGTACATATAAAAGTGCTTGTTTTTGGGCAATTTTTGGTTTCAATTGCAATTTCTTGTTTTGTCTCAGCAGGCAGCCGATAATAGAGGCAAGTGCATCACTTGTGTGTGCATATTTAAAATGCAGAAGTGTACTAAGTAAGGAGCTTGTGTTTTGTGAATTTAAAGATTTATCTAACGAATTTTTGACGGCACCAAATTGGTAATAATTGTATATAATTGACAATATTTTTAGTTCAATGGTGATTCATATCCCTTACTGGTCAACGATCTGCATTTTAGCATGTTTTTAAAACTATAAAGTGCTTGAAGTGATATTAATGCTATTTATGTGTGTGATTTTTCCACAGTCATCGTTTTCCCATCTCAGCACTAATAACAAAACCATCATCTGTAAAAATGTCTGTTTATATGTACGTATATATGTGTGTCTTGTCTATATTTAAGCAAATATACCTCTCTTTCTATAAAAGAGCATTATCATAACAATTACATCTACATTTCATACAATTATCTATACGAAATAAAGCAAACCGTTAGTTTTTAATTTAACACCTGCGTCAGAACTCGTAATTTAAATGTTTTTTTTTTCATTTATTTTGTCATAATTATTTTGTGTTTTCATTTTTGTTATATTTTTGTATCAGAATATTTAATTAAAATATACTTTTTTTCTTGGTACTTTTAAATTAAAATCAAAATTATTTGAATATTAGTTTGGGTCTTATATCGAATAATTATTCATTCAGGCATTTATTTATTTTGTTTTTGGTTTTCCTAATTTGGATGAGCAACAAGATTCACATGATGGCAGTGATGATGCATTTAAGCATCGAGTATAGATTTTGTTGGCTATTTTTTGCCATCATTGATTATAGATTTTGGGATAAGCAATTAAAACAATGATTCAAATAAGACAAATTTGAAAAATATTCCTAAAATTCGAAAATAAAAATTTTTAATAAGACATATTTAAATTAAGTAGAGTATCACTTTTACGTGTAAAAATTTTGTGAGTAAATATTAATTTAAGTGTTTAAGTTAAAAAAAGTTTATTAAGAATTAAAAAAACTGAAATATATTTAAAATAAATAAATATATTCGTTTCACTCCTCGAGGAAGCATAGGAAATATATTTAAATAAATATAAATATAAAACTATAAAAAAAAAAAGTTTTTTTAAACTTTATTTATACAAAAAAATTATTCGAAAAAATTTAACCCAATTTATTTTATAAACCTTTAATAAATTTAGAGATTAATTATATTAAAATGGATAAAGGATTTTTAAAATTTTAATTAATTAAACAATTTCTATATTAACTTCTTCTAAAACAATATTTATAAAAAATATTAAATATTTATTGCTTATTATCAAAAGAAAAGTTTATAAATATTTGTTAACGAACTTTATTTTAAAATATTTATTAAAAATGTAAATTGTCAAAAATTAAAAAAAAATAATAATAATAAAAAATAAACTTGTTACTTTAAACAAGTTTTTTAAGAAATAAAAATCTCAATTAATAAGTGTCGATAAATTTAAAAAACAAATCACAGAAAGAAGGTTTCTCTAAAACTTTCTTTGAAAAGTTGTACATGTGTATTTAAAACAGTATTTAAAATTTCCTTAAGAGGAATAAATTAATTTTTTTTAAATAAATTAAAATATAATGAAAATTAATCTAAAGTTTCACACAAATAGAAAATTTAACTAATTGATGTAATAAATATAACCGTCAAATTTGAATAGTGGTAAAGCGTTTTTACTAATCAATACTCTACGCAACTATGTATAAGCTGCAAGTGTCATGCTTTCGCTCTAAATCGCTTTAAACGTCCAATTATTTTAATGGGCCCCTTAAATCCCTTTGTAAATGTACGATTTAAAGGAAAAATAAATAGAAACAATTTTATATAAAAAAAACCACTTGCATAAATATTGTGTTTATGTTAATTACAAATCACGAGTCTATTTCCAATATTAGCCAATACATATGTATATGTATTTCTTTAACAACAATTTTTGGTTGTTTTTGTTTTTGTTTTCTATATTTAAGTTATTTTGAAAAAGGTATCATATGGTACCTTGATTTTGTTTCTTTTTTCTATTTTCCGCAACAAAAAAAAACAAATTATGCATAAATATTTTAATAATTTTTTTTTACTTATGTAAATATCTTTGTCGGCATGATAAAATATTTATTTTTTGTTTAAGAATTTATTACACATGTTCATATTTTCGTTTTTTTTTTTTTAATTTTTATATGTATTTTTGTCTTCAATATTATATACTGGTATTTCCTTTTGGCAAAAAACAGAAAATTGAAAATATGTGTGTATGTGTTGCAATTAGCATAAAATTTTTATTTACGACGAAACTTTAGTGGATATTAAAATATCCAAGAAATAACTAAAGAACTCTTTTAATTTATGTATTTTGAAAGTAAAACTCAGCGTGACTTAAGTTATTAGCTCTATACTTCCTATGATGTTTTTTTTTAACAACGAGTCTATAATTAAGCTCAGTTATTCAAGAAATTTCAAATATATTTAAAACAACTGGAATTTTATAACGGAAAATTATACATCCTTTGGAAAATTTTTTTTAAAAAATTTAATACTAAATAATAATAATAATATAACTACATTGTAAACACGTTTATAAAGCACAAAAAATTTATTTTCTGTGCTGAAAAAAGTTTCTTAATAAAACATAAACTAAAATTTATGGAGAATAACATTAAAAAACTTAAATCACCAATAAGGAATTAAAATGAACAACATTTTTACAGTTCCGCCCCCAGACACCAATATTGGCTAAACAATATTTAAAGTTATTTTGTTGACGGCTTCGTTTGTTGGTGTCACTTAAAAGACAGCAATTAAAAAAAATGTATATAAAAAGAGATGTACTTTACCTGAAAGCAAACGTTTAAACTTTTTGCTAATGCTGTCAAAAGTTATTTCACACTTTTATTTTGCTTTAAAAATATTTACACAGCTATTTTTAAATTAACTTTGCATAAGGATTATTTTATTTAAATATACTAAAATTGTTTTTCCACAACATTGGCTAATAATCCGTATAATTTACTTAGGCTTGATTACTGCATGCAACCCTTTCCTTGATTTTAAATTTACGATATTGCTTTTAATTATTCGTGCGTTATTTCTACATTTTAGACCAGATATTTGTAATTATGTTTAGATCCGAGCTTTGGGTTGACCAAGAAACAACACTTAATAGAGTTTTTGAGTTAGATTTGTAGGCAAGCATACTTTGTATTAGTTATTACAACTGGCTTGTTTTAAAATGCAGTTGGTTAATTAAAACTCATTTTTAATGGACATAAATTAAAAATCGTTAGGCTTTTCAGCATTAAACCTAGATTTTTATAGTACGATGCACTATAATAAAACCGCAAAAATTATTTTTTAGCTCTGTACTGTAAGCCCTTAACAATAGAAATAGTTTTTGCTTTATAAAAAAACGTATCTTTTAAAAAACTGTTAATTCTTTTTTAAAAAGATTTAATTTACAACTCTGAGATTAGATTTTTAAAGACAATCAAATTAGTTATATACATATAAATTTTTCTATTTCTTAAGATTAATGGCAGTGAGAATTGCTTTAATGTCGTTATTAGATGGTCTAACGATATTGTCATTATTTAAATGAAAAACGTCAGCAGAAAAAGCATTGTCAGATCATTGTAAGACGGACAGCTTACAACAAAATTGTCAGACGCCAGACTATAGTTTGACCACACATCATTTGTCAGACTATTTCAAAATGTTCTCAAATTATTTTGTATCACATGTGGGAGGTTTATGAAATCTAATACTGGCAACTTATTTTTTTAACAAACAATAAAAAAGGTTTTAAGTCTGGAGAAAACGGACAGATATTTTTAAATCTAGGAATATGGTTTTACAGTAAATGAAATTAAACAAATTATATGGATTGAAAAAAAAATGATGTGGCAAATCTGCACAAGCAGCCATTGCAGCTTTTTGCAAAACATAAATGTATATTATTTGTTTGTGTTACAAACTTTTGAATTTAATATATTTTCTTTAATAATATTTCAGCTAAAAATCCTCTTTTTATAAAAAAAGTAAATAATTAAAATATATTATAATTGGTTTGTTAATAAGTACTAACATTGACTGACAGTTTGTCTTAAAAGGAGGAATTTTTTTTTATAGTAACTTTTTAGCAGTTTAACAGTATTGTATCTTACAACCGAGTAAGCAGACTCAATAGTTCATCTAATAACCATCTTGGGGGTACTTTGATATACTTGTTACTGAAACATTTCTTAAACAAATATTGTTATACCTCTTTAAGCTGCCATAAGGTTAAACTTAGTTAAAAACAAAAGTTTTAAAATGTTTTTTCACAAAGTTTTGACAAAATTTAGTTCCTCTAACCAGCAAAGATGCATTTCGTTAATTTTTTTTAAAATAACCTTTAAATTAGTATGTATGTATACAGTATCAAAAATAAGGTTTTATCAGACGATACATATCTAGTTGACTCTCATACCTTAATAAATACAACAACAAAAAGTCACTCAAAAATATTTGATATATTTCAATGGAATATGTTTTTAAGAAAAACAATTATTTTTTTAACAAAAGTTCATCGATTATTGTTATTATTGTTTTAATTGTAATTGAACTAGTTTTAATTGGAAAACAATTTAATGTTACACCCTTGGTGTCATATTTATCAAGTGCATTATGAATATTGTTACGGACAAAACTTTCATAATCAATCGCAACATTTTTTCATTACTCATACGCACCGTAGTTTACTTAATTGAAGTATTTGTTTATTTGTTATTAAATTAGTCTGATCTTTTTAGTCTTTGGGAAAATTAAAAATATTTAAGCATTAAAAATATACATACATATATAATGTTTTTAAAGTAATAATTATTAACTTAAAAGGGCATAAATTCAACACATATTTCAAAGAAAAAAGTCATTGATTTGACTTTATATTTGACTTTTTTTTTAAATAAGTTAAATTAAACTAAAATTATTCGAAAAAAAATTATTAGTAAAATTTTCCACAACCTTGGCAAAAGAAAATTTTTAAAAAAATATACATACTGTTGTGGTTGTTGTTGTGGTGGTTATGGTTATTTTTCTGACAATTAAAATCCGGCAATGAGGAAAAATTATGAAAACTATTGAACTGTTTACGACAGGATAAATTTTTTAAGCACCATTGATTTTCATCTGGTAAACTTTCTTCACCTACTGGAGGAGGTAAATGCTGCAACTGCTGTTGTTGTTGCTGCTGATGATGCTGATTGTGATGATGTGAATGATGTTCGTAAGTCAAGGGCTCAGATTTTAAAATAAATTTGTCACTATGAGAGTTATACAACAAAGTTGTCGATTCATTTAGATTCGAGCTAAATGTGGCAAAATTAGAACAACTCAAGTGATTATGATGCGAAATATCACAACCATCGGGAAATAGATTTCGACAGGGATAAATTATGTTTGCTGAGTAGGCGTTTGGTGTAGCAGAAGTAGTGGTATGAACAATATGATGGTTAAGCTGGTTGTGAAAAGGGTGTAGATTATTGTGCTGTTGAGTTGGGTATTGATAATGATATTTTCTGTTGTTTAACTGCTGCTCTTGGTATTGCAGTTGTCGCTGTTGCTGCTGATTATATGTGATATAGTTGTAACCATCATTTAGTTGTATGTGATTATTATTTATTTCAAATGCATTTAATTCAGTTTTTATGGCCAAAGCAGAGGAGTCATCAAATATTTGATTATTATTAATTTCAAAAGAGGGTGAGGAGGGTGTGGAAGTAGATGAAGAGGAAATTAGAGAATTTGTAGGATTACCTAAGGAATTGGACGGCTCTTGTTTCACCACTATCAAGGAGGCCAAACGATTACGCATTTTATTAAAGCTACTTTAATTGCCAAAGAAAGTAGAAAACATTTTCCTTTACATTTAAATCAAACACCAAAATACTTCTTTAAAGCAAACAAAAAAAATTGTATTTATAAAACAAACGTGCACAACATAAAATTAACAACAACATTCAACACTTAATAAGCACCTGTGGAAGGTTCCAAAACCCTCAGGCGCGTAACAAAGTTTTCCAGCTCCAGCACGCCGATTTGGTTTAGTTTTGTCGTACAAAAACTTCAATGTTTTTGGTAATTACTTCTCTTCTGTTGTTGAGCTTTTAAAGATGGATTTTTTCAGCTGTTCTGTATGTTTTTTCTTTGTCTTTTTTGTTTTAGTTTTTTATTGTTATTGCTTTTTTGATTTTAGTATATTCTAGTATTTTAGTATAATACTACATTTTTTACCAACTTTAACGACGTCAGCATTAACACGTAATATTTTTTAAGATACACAATTTTGTTTTGTTTTTATTCATTTGAGAAAGGAGGCACAAGGACGTTTCATATACTTGTATGTGTATGTGTGTGTGTGTGTATAAAAGACTTTCTTTTTAAATTAAGTTTTAGAAAATTTAGAATTTTAAAGTCTTTAAAAAAATTTAATATTTTTTAAAAATTAAAACACAACTGATTAAAGAGTTGCAAGGTTTGTTTATTAAAATTTAAACTTTTTAAGGTTAAAGGCACTGTAGGGCGTTTTTATTTAGTAACACTATTGTTTTTTCTGAAATGAAATTAAATTTTTAGCACTTCTTTGTGTTTAGTCATTAACGTTGCGCTTTTAATAGTTTTTAAAACATATAATTGGAGTTCAAAATCAAAATTAAGAAGCTTTTGGACAATTTTCTTTATGAAAAATACACAGACTCTTTAGTGTAAAAAAATTTTATATTCTTCATTTCCGAGTGAATAAAAAAGTATTAAAATTTGTTATTTGATTTTTTTTTTTGGTTTTTGTTTTTTTCTTGCAGTTTTTTGTTTTTACCCGCAAATTGTTTATAGCATTTTCAATATTTACAACGAGAAAAGTTTATTTCTTTTTAGTCCAGCGGCCAAATATTAATCGTCTTCGAAATTAATTGTAACCAAAAATTAGTTGTTTTCCTTTTGGTCCATTTTTTTAAGAAAAATATTTTTTAAATTTTTTCAAAGGTGTCCTTAGTAAAATAGTTTACAACTCATTTACAAACTTTCTTTACGGCTTTTTCTTATTTACATAATCAGCATTATTTGTCACTTATACGCACTGTGAAATATAACTACTGAAAGAACTTTATTACTCATACGCGCGATAGTTATAATTTGGAGTAATTCAATTCAAGTTTGCTACCTTTTTTTTGTTATTTTATTGTTTTATTAGGTTAATTGTCCTGTTTTTACAATTACTTTTTAAGTAATAAAACTTATGAACGTTTCAACTTTTTTGGTTTTTATTGATTTAAAAAAATGTCTTCGCTGTACAACTGCTTAACAACTTTGAAGGATATTAAACATAGAACTGTATGTCCATATAGAAATTAGTTGATATAAGAAGCCGGTTTTTGAATAGCAAAGCATAACGTTGAAAAGATGCCAAAACTCATACGCCCATTAAAGCACCAAAGTTAGTTAAATTTAGCTTAAAGCAGGACAAAAATAGTAGTACTTCTTTGATTGAAAAATTAAAAATTTAAAAGTTTTTGCACACTTCTCTTACTCTTACTGTCTTTTTAGCAAAACTTGCTTAAAAATTTAAAAATTTGTATTTCAATTTTGTGTTTTAAAATTTATGAAATTATATTTTTTTTAACTTTTTGTAGCACCTTTAAATATGATATGTTTTATTAACTCAAAGAAAACGAAAACAAAAAATTATTTTAGCATTAAAAAAAATGTTCGAAACAAAAGTTAAACTAAGTGCCGCTTTAATTTTGAATATTACTTATACGTCCACAAAACACTTGTTTTACTAACTTTTGTTTTCATAAAAATATTTTCACTTTTTATTGATGTATAGCTTTTCTTTTATGACAAGTTATAATTATTTTTTTATTGTTTGTTATAATTTCCGATTAAATACAAAAAAATTATTTAAATATGATTTTAACGGTTTCAATTTCCGTAAGTTAAATATGTTTACAACGCGGCGTCTATGACGCGACTGAACTTATATTTACGGTTACACGCGACTATATTCACTTCACCGTATGCTTTGCTTTTTTTCTGCCGTTATACACAATATCTAACATTGCTTTTGCCAAAAATAAAAAGAAGAAGACAAAAATAACGACAACACAAAAAACTAATGACGACTTGGTGCGGAGGATGATATTGTTTGATGATATTGCTAATAGCAGTTGCTGTTGTTGTTGCTATCGTTTATAATGTTGACGAGGCAGGCAAATGCAAAAGGCAAGCAAATCAAAACACAAAAAAACACCTCACCTTACCATACCATACCATACCATTACAAACAAAGTTTGCACTTTGAGTCTCATGTCTCAAAATGCACTATTTTGTTTTTCTCTATCTCATATAAAGAGAGCGTACTAACATACATCTCCAGCTAAAATACACTATGACCCCCAAATTAAAACAAACGGAAAATACAAAATACTTTTACTCTCAAACACTTGAAAATAACCGTTGTTTTTTTACTCTCACTCTCTACTACTATAAATATTCTCTCTCCACACATTATTAAATACTAACACACATAAAAATTACGTCATTCTATAACCATTATTAACATTAACTTAATCATCAAAAAGTTTTTTGCATTAAAAGCTTTTAGTATTCTCCCCTAAACATATGAGCTAATAATAAACAAGAAAATAATAAAAAAAAAATTTACTCGTAAAACATAATGAATGACGTTGTAAATTGCACACTGCGTTTGCGCTAAAATAACAAGAGGGGCCAATATTCTGTTTAAAATACAAAACCAAATAAAAGAAACACATCATCATCCTCTGTCAAGCAAATAACGAATGTGTAAGAAAAACAGAATATGCAATTATTGACGTCATTATTAGACAAACACATGCAATGTATTGTACATACCTACACATAGTTAAATATAAAGCTTTAAAATGCTGTAACTAAGTTAAAACCAGAATAAAAGCAAAAAAAATTTTATTTAAAAAAGGAAAGTATAAGAAACCGTTATTCGTGTTTTCTCTTTCTTTTCCTTTTAAGAAATATTTATTTCTAAAGAAGTTTTTCCTTAAGAACGTTTAGTATTTTTGTTTTGTTTTTTTTTTAAGTCGTGTATTGATTGCCTATGTCTATACTAAAATCGTTTTTAAATTATGTGTATATTTTTTTTAAATTAATTTTTAATTAATAATATTAATTTCTAAATATTTTTTTAATAAATTTTAAATATGTTTATATTTAAAGCATTTTTATAAAAATTTTTGAGTTTGAAAAACTTTTTTGATAAGTTTATGTAAACAATGTTTAACTTTGACATTGTTTATAAGTCTTCTAATCTAAATAATTTTGTAAATTTTCTGTTCCAAGCAAAAGCTTTTAAAAACTTGAGTTTATAGAAAAATATTCGATAGCCTCTATATTTATATAAAAATGTTTGATGAAAAAGCCGAAAAGACAATAACGTTTTGTAAAACCATGTTAGTAAGGCAAATTAACCTGTTTGCTGGCCACCTCCTCCATACGATTAGACGCCATTTAAATATAATTTTTGGAGAACCACTCATTTAAAAATGTCTAATAAACTTTATTTACTTTTTAAAGAGTTTAAGTTGAATAAATTATATTAAAATATAACATTTAACACAATATTAAAAAAATTTTTTTATATTGTTTTAAGTCAGCAAATTATAAAAAAACAATTATCACAACTTTAAAATTGGGCACATATACATACACAACCCTTACGTACTTTCTTTCGGTTTTCCATTGAGCCAAAATGTAAATGTATGAAAATATATTTCATTTAATAACGGCATAATTTATACACAAAAACACAAAATCATTTGTAACACAACTTATCTATCTTTCTATATATATAAAGATGAAAAAAATTTGTATGTATGT
>NDXZ01029248.1:0-11928 GCA_003055125.1 Paykullia maculata | reverse complement strand
AAAAAAACAGGTTTTGCAAAATTTGTCTTTTACAACGTTATTTGCGGCTGTGCTTCAGTTTTTGTGGTGGCTATTAAAATATAGGCTTTAAATTAGTTTTTAGTTTTTTCAATAAAAAAGTGTCATACTGGGACGTTACACAATATTTAAGAAATTTCAAATACAAATCATATAAATTAGATTTACTTTTTGGATAAAAGTAATAAAAATTAACCGAATTAAAGAGTTTTATATTGGATCATTAACATGACTATAGTTTATAATTAAAAATATTTTATATTTAATTTTGTCTTTTTTTTAATCTTGTTTTTTAATTATTTATTTATTTAATTGATATTAAAATTATAAAAATAAAATAGTATAAAAATATTATTAAGCATTGCCAGCTTTTTTTGTTTCATTAAACTTTTAATTTTCCCTATAGTTTTCTGAAATTTTAAATTTTTAATAAACATTATACTTTGTTTTTTTCTTAAAGTGTAACTTAAATTGTTAATTGGCTTTATCTGATTGAAGTTATAAAAAAGTTTTACCAATAAAACAGTGATAGTAATAAAACAGTGAAAAAAAAAAATTTGATTTATGTGAAATCAACAATATGACATCATGATGAGCAGCCATAATAAAAGTAAGAGTTGACACATGAAAATAGAAATGTATTTAAAAAAATAGCATAAAACAAAAACAAATGCATTAACAAATTAAATTTCTTTATTGTTTTTTTTTTAATATTTATTACACATTTTCAGTATTGTTATCAATTTAAAATGATAATGATTAACATGTTAATGTTAATTTTAAATGATTTCACTATTTTGTAGAAAAAAAAAACTAACCAAATGTCAAATGATCTTAATAGTTTTACAAAATAAATTAAAAATAAAGCCAAATGTCCAGAATAAGGTTTTTTAAGAGTTATTTAAGTAAGTCATATTTTCTTTCTAGAATCCAAATGTCTTAGTACTTCTCAAAGAATTAGATTAAGAATTACTTAAAGAGCCAGAAACCGATTCAATTTACAATTGCAAAATTAGTATTTCAATATGATCATTTGAATTTTCTTACGTATTTTTTTTTTGTATGTAACCTAATCCGTATGATTACTTTTCTTATTATTAAATAGACAAATGGCATTTTTAAATTGAACTCTTGACATTTTGTTGAATTAAATCGCAAAAAAACGTTTAAATAAAACCACGCTTGAGAGTGAATGATGTTTATGATCGACAGGCAAATAATTTATGGTTAATTGATGTAAGATTTATGGCACAAATTTAAAATTTACCAAAATTTTACATAAGTTTGAAAGTTTCACACAGTTGTCAAAAAATGTTAAAATTATTGGTAATAGATACATATACATATGATTAAGCTTTTGTAATTTTAACATATTATAAAAAATATGAAGAAATTTTTAAAATTATTGCACAAATACAGAGTTTAAGTATTAATTTTTTGCTTCCTAGAAATAAAATATATTTATTAAGAATTTTTTATAAGAAATTAAAAGTAAATAGAAATATTTGCATGAATATTATAGAAAATATCATACAAAATTTGGAAATACAGTTATTAGTTTTGGTTTTTTGTTTTTAAAAATCATTTACTAGAAAAGACATGTTTTCAATTTATATTTATTTACATTTCGCACTGTAACATTTTTCTACTTGGCTCAATTTAGCTATTTTTCAATACTAACAACCTTCTTCTGAAAATAGAAAACTTAAAAGTCTGGCCATGAGAATGTTACCCATAGACATACAAAAAAAAACAAAGTTCGAACAATTCAAAAGATCACACCTGCAAAAAAGTCATAAATGACATGGGCCAGAAAGCCCTACTATACCCTCGAACACTAATTGTGGTAAATTTTCTTAAAAGTAAATATGTTTCTTTGAGCTTGTCATATTTAAATCAACTATTCAAAAGTCAAAAACTATATTTTTTTGCTTTATTAGATTTTTTAAAATCAATTAATAAATTCTACTAAGGGCCACTATTACAACTTACCAATAGCTAAAGTACGGATGTTATCGGACAGATAACTAGTTTTTCAATATTAAAACTACACTTAAATCTTAAAGTGAACGATAAACTAAAGGGAAGTTCTTTTTACCTTTAACTTTTAAGGTAAGGTTTATTAAATTAAGGTTGTCTGAACTATATAAAGGTGCCACTTTTTCTTTTTCAACTATTCTAACCTGCTACTATGTATGTAAAAGGTTGTAGTCTTTGGTAAACAGTAACCAATATTGCCATAATTTGATAATATAAAATTTATTTGAAATAGAAGTTGTACAAACACAGTAAAAATTTTACTTACCAGTAACTTTGGAAAAAGTATAACACGAGTTATCAATTGGGTGAATAACTAGTTATTTTTGTTTTGAGTTGTCCAAAGATTCATAACCCAAGCATACAAATATACTTACAAGAAGTTGCAAAAAAGCTAGTTACCAACCAGCAACATAAAAGTTGAACTATAACTAGTTATATTTATACAGTTGGGATATTCATAAATAAATAGGTTTTTTTTGGCTTACAATAGCAACCTATTATTTTTTGACTAAAAGTAACCAAAAAAATAAGTGGTTATCCAGGTCATTATCAGTAAGATGTTGTTTAATGTTTCAAAATAATTATGTCAGTAACGACCCCTCATACTATATTACGTATGAAATAAGTACTACCTGTTACTTAAATTTAAAAAGGTTTTTACTGGCAATGAAACTTTATTCCTCACGATAGCTAAAGATACCTTTTGTTATTACAAACTTTATAGACAGGTCTTAATAATGGCCCTAAGAAATTTATATATTTTTCCTTAAATTATTATTATAAATTTAGGAAATATATATTTTGTAACTATTAATTAGTTTATTTAATTAAAAATTAATATTTGAAAGTATTTTTTTAAGCATTAAAAAATTCGTAATTAGCAGGTTAAAAAAATCACTTCCACTTTTAGCTTAAGCTGTTATAGTTTTTCTATGCGGGAAAGTTAACATATATATCCCATTAACAAATAGAAGCAATGTCGTAACAATGTTAAGAAAATAGCAATTTTCTAGAAAAACTAATTTTTAACACACGCACACACTCATACACTCATACACACACAAACATACTCCCATTCAAAACAAGTTTGTTGCTTAAGTCTTTTATTTTGAAAATATATTTATGTCTTATTGTTATTGTTTGTTGATAACAAATTTACACTCTTTATTGTTGTTTAGTTTTTCTTTTGTGTTTTTTTGTTTTTAAATTTTCTTTTGTGGTAGTTTTCAATGTTTTGATAAAGACAAACTTGTAAATACACATATCGCCAGCTAAATTGCTAAAAGGCAGTATTAAAATTATAAAGATAAACCAAATTAACTTAAAAAAATGTACTTAATTAAATATATATATGGTTCATATATGTAACCGCATCACTTGAGAACGGCTGGATCGATTCGCCTGATTTTTTGTTTTAAATACATTTTATGATATGTAAAGAGAATTGTTAAAGCTATCGTCTCAAAATTTTGTACGACTAA
Source organism: Paykullia maculata (assembly GCA_003055125.1). Classification (NCBI taxonomy): domain Eukaryota; kingdom Metazoa; phylum Arthropoda; class Insecta; order Diptera; family Rhinophoridae; genus Paykullia; species Paykullia maculata. Next base: position 8,389 of record NDXZ01029248.1, on the reverse strand, counting down.
CTTTTATAGCATTTTCCATATTTAAGCCAAAAATCTCAAGGATCGGAGCAGGGGGTGTGATATCGCCAAATACAAATCAAACATATTTTATAAACTGTTATATTTATGGTATTAAATTTTTATACGATCAATTTTTATATCACTTATCTTTTCGTGTAAAAATTGTAAGAATCGGAGCAAGGGGCATGGCACCTCCCATACATTTTATTGCATATCTTAAAAACTGTTATATCAATGGTCTTTAAATGTTATAGAATTAATATAATATATTTTTTCTTATTTGATACGATTAATTTTAATGCCATTGTTGGAGCAGGGGGTGCGGCAATGGTCCATGCAAAGAAGTATATCTGTGGCAATAAATCATAATGGCTTAAGTCGAAAATTCAAAATTTTGAGATATTAAGGATTTTGTCTAAAATAAATTGTTTTTGGTTTTTATATAAAATTTTTAGCCACAGAAAAGATGCACTTTTTTTAAGAACAAAACTGTTAATTTTATAAAAAAAAATAATGTTTTATTAGTTAATATTTGTGGTTTTTTAGTTAACCTAAGCTACTATATTGAAAGGCAAAATAATTTTTATTGATACTAAATCGAGATAAGTGCTTAAGGTTTATTTGAAAAATATCGCAAACCTAGGAAAAGATAATTTTTTATAAAAGTTTAGTTAAATATAAGTTTTTTTTATAAGGAATAATTTGAATGGGTTGTTAGTTATTGCACTAAGGTGAATATAAGTTTTAATGCTCAAACATTTTAATATTGATGTAGCTACCTTAAGTTGAGTTAAGATGTTATGTCTTATATATTATTTTCCAAAAAGACTTAATCTAAAATATAAATGCGTACAGTTTTATTAATAATGACATTTAATACTTGAAATTTAGCTGAGTGATAGATCTTGAAGAAGGGAATAAGAATATGTAATAAAATAAAAAAGCACTTATGTCAACTTAAGCCATTATTATTTATTGCCACAGATATTATTTAAGATATTTGAGAAACTATAATAACTGTCATCTTAAACTTAACGTAATTCTTTTTGATATCTGCAGGCGTTTTTAAGCAAAAACCGACAAAAACATATAAGGGGGCGTGGCACCTACTATACATCTCAAATAAATTGATCTGTTATATATTTGTATTGAAACTTTGTACCATTAACTATAATATAACTTTTCTTACTCGAGCAAAAATTTCCCTGATCGGAGCAGGGGTGTGGCACCGTCCATGAAAAGAAAATACTTTAAACTGAGATATTTGGGAGTCGGATAACGTGGAATTTATGAACGAATTCGCTAAAAATATTACTTAATTTTAAAATTATATAAAAATTGCCTTCTATTCACTTCTCATTTTTTCTATGTTACCTTGGCTACAAACTGATTTCGCAAAACGCATTTCTAATTTGTTTTATTAGTAAATAACTTCCGTACGAAGCCGGGGCGCTCTGCTAGTTATTCCCCTTACCTAAGAGGATAAGGTTATATATAAGTTTGTCATTCCGTTTGAAATTTCTATAATATTCATTTGCCCGACCCCATAAAGTATATATATTATGATAGGGAAGTTGATTTAGCCATGTCCGTCTGTCCGTCGTGTATCTGTCCGTCTGCTGAAATCAACTTTTCTCAGCCCCCCGATGTCGTACGGACACGTTAATGGTATCAAACGATCAGAAATTTTTCCGAGACTCTTGCCATTGAAAATCAGCAAAATCCGCCAATTATCGAGATATAAGCAAAAAAAAAATTTTTTTTTTTGCACAAAAATGAATATATTTGTGTGTAAGACATGTCTTGTGAGAAATTTGTAAAAAAAAAATTTTTTGAGATATAAGCAAAAAAAAATTTCGAGATATAGGCAACATTTTTTTTTTCTAACATAAGAGTAAGACACATAAAACAATAATATGACGCAAAACTGATGATACAAAGCGAAGTCAGAAAGAAAAGAAAAGAAGAATATTTTAGGTCTAGGGTTTATATAACCCATAAAGTTTCGGCAGTTTTATATAACGATATATATGTCTTTATACACACATTTCTTAGTGATTTTATTAGGTGTTCAAAAATTGTTTGAAACCTGCACAAACAAAATAAAGTCTTTTTGCAAAAAAAAAACAATAAAAATAAATAAATGAAAAAATAAAATAAAACAAGCCCATTTTTAAACAAAACCTTAAGACAAAAAAAATTTCTATATATATTTGAATGTTTCCTTTTTGCTAGACTTTACAAGAGTATGGCATTCTTATTTCTTTAAAAAAAAAATTTAAGCAAAAAAAAATTATATTACCAAAGCAATTATTGCTAAATCTTAAGTTTTTTATTTTTATTTTTATATTATAAAGTCGTTTTTCCCCTTTTCGTTTTGATTTTAAGTTTAAAGTAGAAAAAGAAAACCCGAACAAAAGGTTGTTTAGAAAAACTTAAGCAAAAAAGAAACAAAAGTTAGATTTAAGAAATGTTAAATTGTCATGGGAAAAGCCCTAAATAATGATACACAACAACAATAAAAGCAGCCAAAAGCAGTTTGTTTGAAATAAAAACAAAATCACAACAACAACTTTATCACCACCAAAGGCCAAATGACAATTGTTTGTTTTTTGTTTTTTTCATTTAAATATGTAGTTTAAAAGATTTTTATACATTTTGTTTTTTTTTTTAAATTAATTGTGGGAAATTTTGCAGGAAAAATTGCATTTTTTTTATATAAAACGTATTTAAATTTAGGACAAAAAACACAAAATATTTATTTAAGCGATTACATCATTTTTAGTGACCCGAAATTTGTAGGAAATATTATTCTAAGTATTAAAAAAAAGTAATTTGTTCTTTTGATTTAATATTTTAAATAAATATTCATTATGTTTTTTTTTTTTTGCAAAACGATGAAGTAATTAAGAAAAATGTTGATACAATCGCTTATAAAGCTTAAAATTTTATATCTAAATACATTTTATTTTACTTAATATATGAAAACGTAAACAAATATAATCATTAGTGTCTAATTACAAAGTACTCAAACTGGTCTCAAGCATAGAGGTTTGACGTTAAACGCCAACTCTTTACACATACTATGATAAGAAAAAAGTCGCTCACCGTTTAAAGCAACAACAACAACAAAGTATTCATTTAAAGGAGACCACTATAACTCTAAGCATTAAACAAGAGTAAACAAATAAATAAAAACAACTTTCGTTTATTGCAAAATTGTTTTTTTTTTCTCTAGCCAACAACCAACCAGATTTGCTACTTTGTCAGATTTATTACATTTTTTTGTTGTTCATGTTGTTGTTGTTGTTGTTGTTGTTGTTGCAAAAAGCCAGTTTAGATTGAAAGGAAAAGCAACATAACATTTGTTATTACATTTATACATTTTTTGTTGACGTTTTTTAAGCTTGAAAAGACAAAAATTGTTAAACAGAATATAAACAAAATTAGTATTGAATAATTATGTTTAATTAATTTTTTTTTAATAATGGTTTTATTGTCCAAGCTATCTTGTTAACAGGCATAAAATAATATGTAGGAGATATTTTTATTGACGAAATATGCCATATATGGGGATGGGCGTGCTACATTTTTTCCCGCCAATTAGTTTTAAATTAAATGTAGAACTAAAAAAATAAAAAAAAGGGTAAAATTTTCAATGAAGCTATAATCCAATGGGGAATCGAACCATCACCTCTTACGGAAGGTGGGTGTTAAAATAGTCTCACTATTATCTATCGGTGACTACAGTCTGTTTATAGAAATATAATGATTTATATTCCTTCCGTACAGAACATATAAAAATTTAAAAATACGCCTTAAAAGGAAAATATCATTAAAACCCCATTAAAAAATATTCCATCTTTTAAGCTGGAATCGAACATACACACTTACAAAATTTCATTACAATCCAATGGACGGTTCAAAAATTAGCGTGAAAGAACAACGTGAGAACTTATTTATATATATTAAGGTACTCAAATTAAGACCAAATCTTTTATTATAATATGAATATACTGAAACTTCTCTTTATACAAAGACTTGCTTTTAACCTGCTACTTTGTAGTTTTGCAATATTTATTTGGCATTTTCTTATTACGAAATACTCCAGTTTGTCCTCCTATATCATTACAAATCTCAATCAGCATTAAAATCCTTGATTCTATGTTTCTAGAACCATAAGCCCCATCAATAAACGCATATATGTAGGAACCATTTTTTTTTTTGAAGTAACAGTTCACCATTTTCCTATCTCAACCTTAATAAATGTTCCTCGTTTCACATTTCTGGTATTATATTTTAAAAATACTTTTTCGCCTCTTTACATTGCTTTGCATCTCATTCTGGGTCAACAGTTCCCTAAATCATATTTTTAGATTCATAAAGTAAAAAATGCATTGTTTTTTTAAACCCGTTATAGCTCAGTGTGACATAACTGTAACAAAAAAAAAGTACATTTTCGCCTTCCTATATGATTTTTTGTTTATAATTTACAACATGTAAAAAACTTCCCCTTAAAAATTGGAGAATTACCTTTTAGCCCCTATAGGATTTTTTATCCCAATCAGTATCAATATTCCCCAAAATTATAAATAATTCCAAACTCATAAACTCTAAAAATTTTAAAAAGTATACTTAAAGTTGAAAGAGAACTTGTTCGCCCCTCATGTGATTTTCTTACTTAATCGTGATCAATAGGCCTTAATTTCATATTTCTAGACTCATAAACTCAAATAATGTAAAAAGGTACCAAAAAACATTTTTTTACATAATTTTTAATCTCAAACAGTATCAATAGGCCCTAATTTCACATTTTCAAACTCAGAAACTTTAGAAATGACAGTACCCTAACAGTTGAAAAAGTACTTTTTCGCCCCCTATATGACTTTCTAACCAACCCAACTCAACTCATAAACTCAAAAAATGTACAAAGGTCGCCTAAAATTTGAAAAAGTACTTTTTTGCCACCCCTCATATAATGTTCAATCTCAGTCAGGATCACATTTCTACACATAAAAAATCAAAAAATGTAAAAAAGTACCCTAAAAATTGAAAAATTACTTTTTTGCCCTGGAATTTCTCTTTTGTCTAGCCCTTTATTAATGTTATTCAAACCCCCGTGTTTCAGATTGTACCCAAACTAGCCCAGTAAAACGTATTTTCCCTTTTTTTTGGTACATTTTTAATCCCTATTCAAGTGCAAAAATTTTTTTCTCAAATAGATGTCTGTATATTATAGAAACTAAAGTAAACCTCTACATGAATTCCATAAAATTTCACAAAAATATTTTATTTTAAAAAAGTATCACAAAAGTATAATTTTTAAACCTATAAGTTTGAGTTTCCAAAAAGTACCAAAAACATATTGATATTTTTGAAGAAGTGGCGAACACAGTTAAAATAATATTTTTTTTATTTATTGAACAAGTAGTAACATGGGGCCCCAAAAAGGTACCATAACATAGTTTTTAACCATTTTTTCTCTCTAGGCGTACTAATTTCAAAAAAGTACCAGACACCCATCCGCTTTTATCTTGAGTATAATATAATGCTTTTTTAATTTTGTCTGTATCTTCTTTAGTTAAGCAGATAAAATGTTACCTATTTTTCTCTTTTTTATCCTTTTTGTATCCCCTAAATATTTAAATTTCCAAAAACCATATCTTAGTGAATCTGTGCAACGTCAATCATGTCTCTCGCTTAATTCCTTTGAGCTGTGCGATGATGAATTAGTCAGTTAGTCAGTTTTAAAGGTTACTCATTTACATTTATAGATAAAAAGAGGGCGTGGCATTCAAAATTTTTCAGAAAATACATACAAACAAATTTTGTTTTTTCTTTATATATATAAATATTGTTGCAATTTTATTAATTCTATCATATTCTAACATATTCTATCTCTTCTTCTAAATTTTTCATTTTTGTATAAAGATTTTCATTTTTTTTTAAATAATTCTTTAAAAAATATATTGAAAATTTTTCCTTTTATTAAACCTAAGATGACTTCTCCTTTCAGATCAAGTTTTTCAATCTCTTAACAAAAACTTTTTATAAATATTAAGTTTATTTAAATAAACTAAAAAATATTTAAAAAGTATTTAAAAATGTTCGCAAGTTTTTTGCCACATTAATTACAAATGTAAATATATATCTTTATAAAGTTCTATTATTTATCTGTATGTATATGAAGACAAAAAATACCTTCAATTATATTGTTATTTAATCTAATGCGTACAAATATGTATGTATAAAAAGCAAAAAGTAAAAAAAAAACTAATAAAGAAAAACCTCTTGTAACATTGCTTTGGGGAATTATCTATAGAAGAAAAACGAAAAAAAAATTAAACAAAATGTTACACAACATTTTCTTACAAATCTTAAACACAAGTAATAAATGTCAAAATTCTATAGACAACATTTTGCGATTTTTTCTCAAGTCTTACTGCCTTTAAAACTATACGACAAGCCAGAGGCGATACATAAAGTTAAAGGCGCATCTGCCACCGCTGAAAAAGTGTGCTAGAAAAAAACAACAGAAAACAAATTAAATAAACACACACACACACAAATAGAAATAAAAATATTGCAAATTTCAAATACTTTAATAAACAAAGACTTCGACAAGAGACATAGAAAACAAAAAGCTCATGTGCTACAAGTCATAAAAATCGTGACTTTAAAAGTTCAACAACATTTTTGTGAAAAAAAAATGTTAGAAAAAGAAGTCAATCAGACTTACAAAAATTAAAAAGTTTACTTCATATGTTTTAATGTGAAAACAAACCCTTGTTTAAAGCTAAAAAAAAAACAATAAGTGTTAAATGGTATTAAAAACTTCTATTAGAATTATATTTTTTATACCAAAATCAACAATCTTGAAATCAAATACGTTTGATCTATAAACGTGCTTAACGTTAAATTACAATAAAAACAACAACAACAATTAACTTTTCCGAGTTATTGTCATTTAGTAAAAAAAAAATCATTTAAATTGTTGTTTTTGTTGTTGCTGTTGCTAAAACTAATAAAACGACTAAAACGGATGTCTGTGTTTAACAAAATAATTATTTTCGAAATTGCGTTAACGTTTCTATTTAACAAAATGACGTTTAAATATTTATTCTTGTTGTTGTTGTTGCTTTTTTAAGTCATTGTAAATTTGTTATTGCAATTTCATAGTTGTTGTTGTAACTGTTTAGTATTTCTTAATTAGGCAAGAATTCCGTTACAAATGACTAAACTTTTTTTTAAAACATATCTTTTGCAAAAATATGTTAAAATGACTTGAAATTATTGTAAAAAATAAGGGAACCTTTTTTTTGCAAATATGTAGTATTTTTATAATTTTTTTTAAAATATTTTTAAAAATTATTTTTGAAAGAAAATATTTATATGAATTAGAAAAAAATGGAAAAATTGAAAAAAAAAACTTTTTATTATGAAATTGTAATCAAAATTTTGAATAAAAAAAAAACTTAAAAAACAATTTTTTTATAATTTTCTATTAACCCCAAAACGTACTGACAACATTTTTGTACGTAGACTCCTGATACGGTTACCCTGGTACCTATGTACGTTAATTTTTTTGTTGCGGTTTGAATATCAATACAATGTTTTGCATTGTAGTTCGGGGATTCCCAAGGTTGTTATTAAAATGTAAAATACAAATTTTTGGGTGTATGTACTTCGTAAATTAATTATAATCACTTTTTCTATACAAAATGCTTTAATTAACATACGGGTACCCAGGTACCCTTATCAGAAGGATAAGGGCTATTTGATTTTCGGTTGCTCCACAGTCAACCCAAATAAACCAGGAAAGCTTAAAATGATAAAATTCATTAGAAAATGATTACCTGGAGGAATTTGTGGAACACCAACTTTGTATATTTTGTTGTTTAAGAGATATTTGACTTTAAAGTTCGCTCGGGTACCAGGGTACCCGTGTCAGGAGGGTTAGGGTTAAATAAGGTAAACATTTTTTTTTTTTGGTCAAACATGACAACATTTGAGCCAACATTGCAATAAATAAAATGTAAAATAATTTGTAATAAATGTTTAATAATTTCATTAGCTTTTAGGCGATTTCCTAGAAAGGGCCTTAAATAAAACCTATTATCGGTTTGCTAACCTATTTGTGGCAAATTTTTGTCCTGATTCTAGTATTTTAAACCATTTGTATTAGGGCTTGGGCGATTTTCGGGAGTGTATATAGATCGGGAGAATATAAACCGATCACAGAAAAAGGAGATAGAGAGATATGTGTTGATATAAGAATCAGTGCTGCCAGTTTTTTGTAGCCTCCTCGCCAAATAGGCTACTAAATATCGCCAATATATTAATACAATTTTAGTTAAAACAAGTAAGAGCGCTATATTTGGCGGTGCCA
>NDXZ01029235.1:2581-12748 GCA_003055125.1 Paykullia maculata | reverse complement strand
AAAAAAAAAAAAAAAAAAAACGAACAAACAGGAGTAAAGTGAAGAGGTTATAAGCTTTTTAACATTTATTATGATGATGATTTTACAATTTATGTTATATATTTTGCCGCTGGCTGCAAACCAAACGACAAGAAATGTTGCAATTTTTATTTTATTCTACTTCTTTTTTTTTAACTATTGACAATTAGAGTAAAAGTTTAAATGTCATAAAATTACAAGAAATGTCCTGTTAAAAGAATAAAAGCAAAAATGTAACACATACATATATATGTATGTATATGTAAATGGGAAATGTTATTTGAATAGTGTAATTAAGTTTTATAGCAAAATTTATCGCTGTATAAAATTCTTGTTCAAAATGTAATGAGTTAAGTCAACGACTTGCAATTGTGGTAAAAGTGAATAAAATAAATTGATGGTATTTTGGTTTACACACATGAATTCGTAATACATATAAACAATAACATACATACATATGTTTGTATGTATGTATGTACTTATGATATAATATTAAATTAAAGAAAATTGTGGTCAATGTAACATTTGAAAACTTTTATAGTACAATCTTTCTGTAATTACCACATCGTAAAATTTATTTTAAATAACATTAAAAGAAAATAATTAAATTTTAGGAAAATAATATAATTTGTTTTTTAATGTAAAACAGAAAGAAGGTTTTAGGCAAAATGTATCACATCTTCTTCACTTAAATATCACAACAAAAAACTATTGCTGTTACGCATTTACTACATACCTGCGTCAACCTATAAACACAAACGTGCGCGTGTGTGTGTTTGAACATCAATATGTGGAAAGGATAATGTTTAGTGCTCATTAAAACTTAAAATCATTTTTAAACTTCTTTCTAGATTTGTTGAAATGTTACGAAAAGGGCAGACAAACGAGCTTAAGGGATATTGTTTTGAGATGAAAACATTGGCCTTTAAACCCAGATACAGTGAATTAACTTAAGTTAATTAATAAGCACAAATAGTTATTAGCGAATTATTGTAATTATTAATTTATGTAACGATTCATAGTAGTTCCAAATCCATCAGAATATTTTCTACCTATAACACCAGCAAAGCTTGTCAGAAATTAGCGTGATTCTTTCTTTTAATTCTTTTGAATTTAAATAAATCTTGTTACAATGAAATTTAAATTAGGTAGCAATAAATTAAACATTATAGATACGAAAACTTATAAAAAACTAAACTAATAAGTAAAAGAAGAGCGTAGAGGTTTAATAAAATATTATGGTATAAGAGATACTAGATGTCTGTCTCTTCATTCTATACCCATCCATGACCTATGCTACCTATAGTATCCTATTATTATTATTATTAGTATTTTAAGACCATAAAAGAAAAAGTTAATTACAACTTAATGATTTTATAAACGTATTTTGTTTATAAAAAAAATGTCTTCTTACAAAGAATAAAAATGTAAGATATAATAAAACATTTTAAATTAGTTCTAAATTTATGTTCATGCTTCGGGCTAAAAGATAAGAGAATAGGATAAGAGTGTGTGCCACTTTCAGGCAGATAATATACATCAATTGAGATAATATGAGAAATAGAATAGCTGTTATCTTCAAACTTAGTGTGATTTTCAATGATCAATCAAAGAATCTACAGGATCTTATTAGGAGTTATGACATACAAAGAAAAATGTTTTTTTTTTAATTTTAAGGTACTTGAATATTTATAGCCATAAACAACCATGAGTTGCTTTGACAATTGGGTAGAATCGGTTGAGGAGTTGCAATAACTCCCACACAAAATAAATATCATGCATGCTTTATTTGGAAATACAAAATGACCATAATTTTAAAACTTAGTGACGCCATAATATGAGTTAGGTAATTTGTGCCAAAAAGGGGCTAAGATTAGATGTCACTTCACACCCTTCATCAGAAAAATTCAATTTATTGATTATTTTACTTAAATTTATTAATTTAATTAAGAACAGTTTTGAAAGTATTTGGCGTTTTATATAAAAAAACATTTAATGGATCAAATATTTATTGTTATTAATTGTGGGTTTAAATTGCAAACATATATGTACAAATTTTTTAGTTGTAGCCAAAATATGTAGCTCGCCAGCCTTGTGTGCAATGGAGGAACTATATTTGTAATGGTTGTTATATTTTCACATAATTAGTTGGCTTATATTATTAGTAATTAATTAGGACCAGAGCAGGGGACATGACAGCTTCTTTATAAGGAAAATTCATTTTATGAAATATTCGAGCAACTTTAAGATTTATAGTTTTTACTTTGCAAATGAGTCACTTTAATATTTATGAAACAATAGAAGAAGAAAATGACCTTTATCATTAAAGGGGTGTACTAAGAAAATTAATTTGTTGCATAACCTGTAAACCTTATGTCCTTACGGCAAACTAAGATCATTGGCCGGGTTTTCTTTATTACAAACCTAATATCTTTTATTATTTACCATTATTAAGCAAAATTCTTTAGTTTTCAACAAGTTAAGTAATATAAAAAACAAGTAGTACAAAATATATCTTACAAAAGCATTTCTAAATATAACCTTTAACATATTTTGTTTGCCATTACACTGTATAGATGTGTTTTATATCAATGACAAGGTGACTTATAATTACGGTGACCACCCGTTTTGTATTATACAGAGCAGTACTGATAATAATTCCGCGGAAAGGCGTTGGGTAGCAGTTTTTATACATTTTAAAGAAATGTAAGAAATGTTTTAAATAAAATTTGGACTACTGAAAAAACCCCAAATAAAATTGAAGACCATTTAGGCTATTTTCATAACAAAATTAAACTATAATTTAAATTGTATAAAATTTTAAGAATATTTTACAGAATAGCAAAAATTATTCATCAGAGAATTATAAAAATTACTTTTTTTGTGATGTGTAAATATGTGTTGAATGTACAAATTTTTTATATGTTAAAAAACTATACATGTATACCACAACACCACTTCTTTGAAAGATCTTATAAATGTAACTAAAATATTAATTTTTTTATGTTAATAATTTTACTTTTATGTTATATTTATAAGTTTTTGTTTATTTCTTTTTTTTTATATTTCGCAAACGTTATGACCCACAATCATAGTCATAAACAAAGTGTACTAGTCGTAAAGTATACTGGTTTTTCGTTTCTGTTTTAATATTTAATTAAAAAAATAAAAATCCATTTTAAAGTTTGACACTTCTAATTTTTGTTTTAATATTTTATTTTTCAAAAATATTTAAAATCAGCTGTGCAGAGTTCCCACTTGCTCATATTTGGTTATAATTTGTATAAAAACATTTAACTATTTGATGTGTCACTCATTTACAGATTGTTTAATTTAAAACATACTTTATTTTTGACTTTAATAGCAAAAGAGTTAATAAGAGGTTTTTATTTTAAAGTCGTTTTTATAAAGAACCGACTTAAGTTTGTAACTATAAATATGGGCCTATCTGTTTTTATAAGAAATCAGTGTATTCAAACTAATCTGTGTTGTTTTTTTGTAAAAAAAAAAAAAAAAACAATATGGTCACCGTACTTATAATATGCATATTAGGGTGGGTCGATTTGTACGTATACCAAAAAAAAATTAAAAATCGTATGGGTGGAAATAAGTCTACAAAGGATTCTAAGCAACTTTGCTCTAGAAACCATAGGTCTAAAACGATCCCGCGCAAATTCAAAAATATCGTGTGAGTATTTAAAGAAATGAAAAAAAATTATTTAAGAAATTCAAAAATACGTATACTTAATTAGTGAAACGAAAATAATGAAGTATACGTATTCTGAAATTTAAAAAAAAAAATTTTTTTTTCATGCTTTAAATATTTTGTAGCAGTTTATAAATAAAAATATTCATTTTTTAAATAAGGAGAGTCCTTTAAGACTTTAATTTTAAAAGAAAACTCAGATTTATTATCTTGGTTCCCAACACTTTCCGAAAATCATTTAGACCTATGATTGCTTAGACATCTTCGTAGAATCATTTCCCGCCATACGATTTCTTCAAAAAACTAATCGACCCACCCTAATGTATATGCAAGCTGTTACTACCTTCTACTTGTATTTATTTACATATGTATATGAAAGCCGACTTGAACGTTTGTCTAAATATTTAAAGTCCTTGCAGCAAAACAAAAAATTTAGAACAAATTGTATACAAAATTAATTGAAATTTATATTTACTTAAGGCTAATTTATGTTAGTGTGTGTTTTGAAACAAACAACATATGAAATATTAATAAACCTACATATACGTATGCATATTTACTCTGTTATTTTATTTAAATCTATATAATTTTTTTTTCATCGTTAAGGTGATAAAGTGCATATAAAAATAATATAAAGTAAAAAAAATTCACAAACAATAAGTTTAGTACATATTTACCTAAATGTATGTTTGCAAGTTTTTTTTTAATTTTTCCTTTTAAACAATTATAATTATATTTGTATGAATATATAGGAAATCATAAAAAGGGAAATGAATAAACTTGCATACAATAAATAGTAATTGTATAGATTTACAAATACCAACGTATTTATGTTTGTATGTGTGTGGTTTCTGTTATTATAACTTTTATTTTATTTTTTCACTTTTTAATGCAAAATTAATTTATGTTTTAATAAAATAAGTTAAAACAAACAAAAATTTAACTTTAATTAAGAAAAATATTTTAATTTTTAATTGAAAAGATTTAATTTAAAAATATTAAAAAATGGATAATAATTTTTGTTTAACATATTTTAATAATATTTGTATTAATGCCAAGTAAAAAGATTTGTTTGTGTTAGAGTTTAAATTAATAGATTTTTAATGCATAATTTTTTATTAAATGTTTAATGGTACTTGTGCAATAATGGAAACTATAAAATTATATTAGGTTTTTTGTAACATTAATCAGTTAACAGATTAATATCACAAATAGGCTTTGTTATTAATTCGTCTGTCTTTTTTTTGCCAATGTGAAGCTTGCAATCAAAGTACAGGCTTTTATCCTAATTTAAGGAATCCCTAAATATATGAATATTTGTTCTATAAACTTGCATAATCTGGATACAAATATTGATTATCAAAATTGTACAACAGTATTCTTGCCTAATATGATACAACAGTTCTGTAAGAAATTTCTTCTTCTATCATAATTACATAGTGCTTGTTTCGGCGTTATCTTTTGCATTTCCAGATGTAAACCTGTGGCAAAGCTTGGACAAGACTCCATCTGTTCATTTCAAGTCGTTCTACAGTCGTTTAAAAGCTCTAAAAATCGCACAGTTGTAATCTTTTACCTTTTAGTTGAACAAAGATGACTCTTGTTTACAAAATTTAAACATGTTGTAAAATGTTTAAAATTCATTAAGATTTGTTACTGCGCTAGTAAATTAATACTACGCAGTAATTAATTATTAATAAATTCTGACTCAGACTTTAATAAAAATTGATCTGTCTGAATCTTAAGTGTGGCTAAAGCAAACCTTACAAAAATTCAGGTTATATCCTTCAATTTTAAAGGTTTGTATATGACAAAATGGTTTAGTTACGTGACACATGTAAGTCATTTTTAACCTGACCTCTGTGTTCTCTTTTCAACTCTACATAAGATTTAGTAAATAAATTTCCTCTTCTATTTGCAAAGCCTCTCACTAGCTGGTTCCTATTTAAAGGCATAATTAATTACTTAAACTGTTATTTAAACTTTTTGAAAGCAAAGAGATGCAACAAAAGAAAAAACAAATAAATACACTTACCTGCTGGTTGTATGTGATACCAACATGGTTGTGATTGACCCATTGGACTGCTGGCCACACATGAAATCGCACCAAAACTTTCGTACGATTCAATATGATATGAATAGACATTGTTTAGGGGAGCAGCTGATGGTGGTGGCGATGGTATTGCAGTTGTAAATGCAACACGATGATGTTGCTTGTGCAAGGCAGCCAAACGTTTACGTTCGGCCAACTGATATTGATTGTTGTGCGAAATTTCGTGCATTGGTTGAGTGTGCAAGAATTGCTGCTGTTGCTGATAGACCGGTATTTGTTGTTTGTTGCCACGTTGTTTGCTGTCCACGTGATTTTTATATATTAAATTTGAATAGACCATTTGGGTGTAAGGTAAATCATCGCCATTAACACCACTAATGGTTTTATCATCATCATCATCATCATCATCATCATCCTTATCATCCACGTGATGAGCTGCAGCTAAAGCAAAACCATCATTATTTTCATAGAGCTGATGATGATGGTCAGTATCGAAATCATCTTCGAATTGTACATCTGACCAGTTGTTGATATGTGGTTGTTGTTGTTGTAGAGGGGCTACAGCACGCAATGCAACACGACCATGACGCCCATGTACAACTTTGGCCTGTATGGGTTGTTTTTGTGAATGTTTCCTTTTACTACGTTGATAATATCCGGCGGAAGCGTGACTTGCATCCGCATGTAATAACATTTGCTGATGTTGTTGTTGTTGTTGTTGCTGCTGCTGTAAATGATGTATGCCTCCGCTTGAGGCCGCACTATTTAATGGGGTATGTAGAGAGGCAGCTAGACCAGCTCCAGCATTACCACCCATCATTATGCCCACATTTAAAGGCAATTCAATGAGACTCTCAAGTGAATTGTTGAAGTGCCATTTGTAATTTAGATTATCAAGAGGATTTGAATCCACTTGACATGTTATATTAATTGTTTGTTTAAGTGCGGCGCGTATTATTGTTGAATCTGATTTGCAAACAGGTGGGTCTGCGGGGAGAAAAAAAGAGATGGAATGAAAAAACGTATAACAGGGGAGATATTAAAGAAGTGTAAACAAATTGTTGTATCAATTAATTATTTTGTTGAGTGAAATCTCATTGAAATATTGTGAAGAAATAAATGTTAAGGTTACATAAACAATAATGTTTTAGAATTGTAACTAATAAAATATCATTGCAGAAAATAAAACCACACAATTCGCTTGTCGAACAAGATAAAACTTTTGTTATTTGGGCAAGTTTTGAAGAGTCACTTGACGGCTGCAAATTTAAAAAAGTCACTTAATGGTTGTTTAAGCAAAAATCAAAAATACTTACAACTTTAAAACCAATTGAAAAATTCTGTCTAGCAGTAAAAATACTCATACAATTTAAGATGTGTAATATGTAGGCTTTTTTTTAAAAACATAACAAATTTTTATTTGAAATCTCAGAGATGTTCCTACATTTCAACAGTGCACTATTATTTCTGAATATTATTACTGAATAGCTGCTTATTCCCTTAACAATATTTAGGGTAATGATAAACAATAGTAAGTTAAACAAATTTACTTAATATTCCATGCGTAGCATCTCCTACATAAAGCTTAAAGTTTTTATTGTGTAAATTAAGAAATGATAGGCTTTAAGTCCTCAAACTTTGGTGGCTTATTAATGTTCGTACACCCAGAAGAAAATATAGCTGAGTATAGCCACCGTTATATGATCACAGACTTATTTAATATTCTATGACCACTGCAATTGTGTATAAGATTGCCACAAACATACTATTGTTGTTGTTAGTTTTGGGCGAGTGAATGAACCATAACTATGATTACAGCAATAATTTATATGTAAATGTTAAACATTTACTTAGTTGTTGGTTATTTTAAATATATTGCTCACAGAATATATCATAATCATAATCTTAAAGAGACAGTCTTATGATTATTCGTAATCAAGGTAATATTTAATATAAACCTAAATTGATTCTGGTAATCATATATATGGTATTGGCGTAAAATGTGCGTACAACAATAATTACTAATATCATCTAACATAACCCAATCATCAGAAATGCTGTTGTGCTGTGTAATATGTCACAAACAACTATGAAGATAATTTCAGTGACCATAGTATTTTTTTAAATATTATGTGATCATGTTCCATGATCATACTCAGCCATCCTTTTTCTTTGTGTGTGATTAGGGTTAGAATGTACTAGAAGTGGCTGTATCACCTCTCATAAAACTAAAATACATATTATGACACAAATAAAAACCTTTATTTTTGCTTTGCCATAGTCAGGTAAAAAGTAGTCCAGTAAGTAGTGAGCAAATACGTACGTACGTATCATAGGTTTTCAAAAAGTTGCTTGTGTCGTTTTTTTTAATCCTCGTGGTTACACAAAGTTTAATTAAATTTATTTCTTACTTCATTTTAGTCTGTATTTTTATTAAAATAACCTCCAATAATTAGTTTAATTTTCATGTTTACATGAACTAAGCTTGCTTAAGTTGCTTAATTTTTGCTTATTTAATAAAATTTAGAAATGGGATTTATATTACTTAAATATGTGTTCTTTGGATTTAGATATCTTAACTGTTGTGTATTATATATTTTTATGTTTAACAAATGTTAAAAGGAAATCACCTGCCATCTTACTTAATTAAATTTCCTTTTAGTCCTTAATATATAATTTACTATTTTAAATGAAACTTATTTAGATGGTTTTAATTGATAACTATATTTTATATAAAACTGATCTAACTTCTAGCTTTGATTCGCTTATAAATTATTTTACCTTAAAGTAGGCTTTAACATTTTCATTCAATTTGCCTCAGGTACATTGTACCAATTTCTTGTACTTATATTTCCTTATACATACCTTTATTTATTTATTTTTTTTTTTTTGCTCTTTTTATATACCATCTATTGTAAGGATATTTTGTTCAAAAACAAACAAGAAGAAAGGACTAGAGAAAGGCACTCATGCTATATATATTGTTAAATGTACATATGTATGTATGTGTGCTCACACGATTCTATTTATGAATGCAAAGGTAGTGTTGCCGTATTGTAGCTATTTTATATAAGCCCTATAAAAAGAACATAAGTAGGTTGTTGAAATTCAATACAATGTTTAAGTACTAGATGGCTTATATGCGTATCTGCACGGCCTGGCAAAAAAAAGGAACATAAATAATATGAAAAAATAAATTCTGCTTTGAAAAAGATGCCAGTAAATCTTGTATGTACATCCCAACTCATTCTACAACGTTAAACACAACTATGGCATCTTTTGAAAATGGTTAATATTAGTTACTATTACAGTCAAGTGTGGCATATATACAAAACCTTATACATATCGTTGTATATATTTACACATAAGTTCAAATGTGCTATATGTAAAATCTTATAATTTAGCTTATAATAGAATATTTCATATATTTTATTTGAGAACATTATGTACAATGTATGTACAGAATATACATACATATTGAAATGAATGTGGTACGTGAGCCTGTATTAAGTTTAATAGAAACAAGGCTGTGAAAAACTGCTGCCATTATACTTAGTACTAAATAGTAGAACTAATAAATTACAGTATAACAGTGAAAAATTGTTAGAAAAGCCACAACAACTTTAACTTTAGTATATTTAGAATATTTTATTTTTAAAGCTACAAAATTGTTGTAAGGGTTAAAAAAAAGTTATTCAAATATACTTTAGATTTTAATAGCGAATATCGGATATTTTCATTAGTTTCATTAAATTCGAAACCAATGACGTTGGTCGATGAAACATACAAAAAATTAAACGGGCATCTTTTACAAACTAAGCTTTTCAGTTTTATATTTTTATTAAGAATTGTTCTGAAGTCAACGAAAGTTTATCGCAAATGCCCGTGAATCAACAAAATATCCAACTTTAAAATAATGAAGAAAAAAAAACAAGTTAGATCCTATAAGTAGTTTATGTTCCATATTATTTAACCCTACTCCACTGGGTTGAACATATAATTTTTTGTGTTAAAATTTTATTTCGAGCAGTTTATATAAATTTTTAAAGGACTTTTGAAAAAACTTCTCCCAAATGAAGCCAATTATTTAACTACTTCGTAAAGTTGAGCTCGATTTCAGTATTTTCAATTGTATAAATCTTTACACGATTTCTGTAAGATATGACCAATTGGGTCCACAACATCAAAAAATATAACAAGAGATTATCTCCAATAGAACATCTAAAAATGTTTGTCCCGTATCAAAACTTGTAACGATTTTGTAAACGTAGGGGGTTTATCAATTTTTTTTCAATATTTGCAAATTTCTAGCAAAAATTTAATATATCTTTAAATTATCTCAAAGCTGCAAAACAATAATTTTTTTTGTGTAAAAAAAAAGAGAGTCATA
>NDXZ01029215.1:0-12521 GCA_003055125.1 Paykullia maculata | reverse complement strand
TTATATATAAGAATTCATAAGAATTAATTACCCTTCACCAAGTGTACTTATATATGTATTTACATGCCCGAAAGGTAGTTCAAGTGTGATATTTATTTTCGTACATCTAGGTTTTTCGCCTATATCGTTGGAAATTTAAGGGCAACTTAGTCCAATTTTTTTCAAATGACCCGAAAGGCATGTCCAACACACAGATATAAAAAAATGTCTGAAGCTTATCCAGAAGCTGCAAAATATGATTTTTATTATGGCAGCCGTCTTTTTTTTGCTTGGATGTTACTAGTTTTCAATAAAAACTTTGATACTACATACAACTCTAGGTGACATATGGGAGCTACGAAAACTTGATTTCAACCATCACACGGATAGATGGAAAGACGGACATTGCTAAATCGACTTCCTTATCTATAAGGATACTTAATACGGTCACGAATAAATATTGCAGAAATTTCCAATGGAATGACAAAACCAATATATATTCTTGCCACATGTGTGAAGGGCATAAAAAAAGACTCAAGGAAATTTCAAACAAAAAAAAAATGTTCGTCAGAAAAAAATGTCGATTTTTTTTTTTGAAAACTGAATAATAATAAAACTTATAATAATGGTGTCAATCTCAAGCCCCCTATATCTGCGTGGATATTTAAGGGGTTTGTTTTTAATAAAATGACATTCTTAAAGCCCAACTCCTTATCTTTATACATTTAAGGTTTTAAATATATGTATCTAAGTAATGACATTACAGTTATATTTATTTAAACTTTTCAAACTTAGCTTAATAATTTTGGTAGCATTAATGTTTAATAGCGTACTCCCATACATTTTGCTTACACGCGTTAATAACTTTGTAGCAGCAGCAGTTTGTTGTGTTTGTAATGAAAATTCTGAAGATTGTTGTGGAATATTTTTGCACTTAACATTGTTTTGGCTAAACCTATTTGCCTTTAAGGTTTTTTCATAAATTAACGCTGGTCCATGCCAACAACTCTTTATGAATGTAATTAAATAGCGCTAAATAGCTTCAATATATTTTAATAAATGTTGAATAAATTTGACTAAAAATGTTTTCTACTTCACAGATTTTAATAATTATTGGCCATAATTTGCTTTAAGTATTCATTAACTTAGTAACTTTATTTTACTTAGATATTTATTAGTAGATGGAAATTTAAATAAATGTGCCTTTAGATTTTATTTTCTAATGCCTGCTTTACTAGTTCGTCGCGCCAGTTTCTTCTTAAACAGCCGACTAAAAGAAGCGAACACACACAGCCTCAATGTGCGAGTACAAACAGTTTATGCAGCAAAAATGCGTTAAATAATTTCTGCAATTGCTATTTATGAAGCAATAGAAGAATGTTGCATCAAAAAGCAAAAAAAAAAAAAAAGAATCAAATAACGATTTGACAGCAAATAAATAAGGAAAAACTGCAACAAGAAAAAGCTTAGAGATTTCATTTCATCGCTGACGATACATAAAGCAATGACGACGGACGACTGCAAAAAAACTGTTGTTCAAACGATGACAATCATTGCCAGTCAGCAACAAACAATTTTTCGCTTTTAAATTCCATTGAATGCAATAGAAAATGCGTTAGAAATTGTTGTGTGTGTGTGCAACAGGGAAAAGTGTGTGGCAAAAGGGAGAGTTAGTTGTGTTTCAAGTGCGCTTTAAGGTATTACTCTTTGATATCTGTTAGATTTAACTCAATATCTGTCGTTTGGCCTCTATGTGTTTTTTTATTTATTTAACTGTCATGTCTAAATCTCATGTCAACATTTATTTTAGTTTTTTTTTTCTGTATATGTTTATTCTTCTACTGACTCTTCCATTTCTTTTCTATTGGCTTAAATGTTCGATTTAAATCAATCAGATAGCATTTGACTGTGTGGTTTTAAGATTCTTTTTGAACTTTTTTTAAATATTTCAAGTTTTTTGCTGCTTTTAAGTACTTTTCTTAAATGTGCATTTGTATTTGTGTGTTTTGGCTACATAAGTGATAAAGTCTGTTGAAGTATTTTTTGTGTTTGAGTTCTTTTTTTTCTGAAATCAATTCCGAGAACATTTTTGTAGTTTATGGCTTTACCGCTTTTTACTTTTTCACTACTTGAAGTCATGAGGGCAATATTTATAAATATTTTTTTATTTCATTTGGTTGTTTTTATTTGGTTTGATTTATTTTTAGTGATTCAAATGAAATTTATATGTTACTGAATTATTTAAGGAAATAGTGTTGAGAAACCAGCAACACTGTTTCCAAAATAAAATTATATTTTTAAAATTGTTTCAAAATTAAATGCGACAGGTAAGAGTGCTATATTCTTTAGTGATTGATTTTGTATACCTTTGGCGATGTTAAATGTCTTATTTGGCAAAAATAAAAAAAGAAGAAATATTTTATCTTGTATTTTTCTTGCCTTTTATAGGAGGTGAGCGTACAAATATTTTTCAACATATTTTCTTCTAAAATCATTGCTCATATGGACAATATTAAAGAATAAGCTTTAAATGGGAAATTAAACTTGTGGCACTTATTTCTGTTAATGAAGATGTATTGGCCATAATGTCTATGATCATAGTGAACCAAAGAAAACACTGTGAAGGTTAAATTTTCATAATTATATTTTTTTTTAATTTTTTGGAACCTATTAATTTCAAAAATGTTCATGAAAAAGAGCCTTAAAAAATGTTTCATCCTGTCTCTGATGTACTGAACGTTAACCATAGCATCGGAAAACCAAAGCCCTAGTGCTAACGCAAACGCTTTATGCTTCTACCGTGTGTAGTAATTTAATTTATTTTAAATTAAATTTATATCTTACGTTTGATTAATATTGCAGACTTCCCCTATTTTAAGCCCCAAAAAAAACTTTTCAACTAAACGCAATTCAGGAAAACTATTATTGTGGTTTTTACTTGGCCATTTTAGTCCAATGTCAAATTCCAATTTTTTTTTTTTTTTTTTTGCTGAAAATATTGATAAAATGTTGCTTGTACGTTTAGGATTCCGCAGAGCCGTCCTTGGCAAGTTTCCTCTCTTGCTTGGTTTAGTTTTTTTTTTGTTACTGTTTGTTTGTGGTCCAAAGTAAAATGTAAAATTTTTTATCCATTAACAACATTTCATGAAACAGACAAAAACAATTACATTGAAAAACTGCTGGCCATATCCGTAAAACTTGATAATAGTTAGTTTACATGTTTTTATACATATTTATATGGTTGTGTGTGTATGTGTTAAAATATGTTTGTGTATAAACTCTGCAATACAATCGTATATATATTTAAGTACATTTTTTTTCTGTTTGTTATTTTGGTCGTCTATCAAGTCAAATGCATCCGTTTTTTATCCTTTTGTGGAAATTCTTTTATATGAAATGATATTTGAAATAAAAATAAAATAAAGTAAAACAAAAAGGCAAACACTTTCTTTCTATCTCTTTTCACTCACATGTACTTTGAAGCATTTTTTTATATATATTTTTTTTTGTTTGTACAAATAATTGGTCTTTTAAGTTTAAATTGAAATAAAGAGAAATATTTTTGTAGAAAAAATATAAATATTTTAAAATACATATTTGTAAATTTTAACCTTATAAGTTGGGCCTTTTACATTTTTTGTTTAAATATTTTTACTTTTAAATAACATAAATCAATTTTACTAAAATTAAATTTAATTAACTTTTCTTTCTTTGCAGGTGAGTTTCGTGCCTAAACGTGTGTTAAGGTAAAAAAAATATTACAAATTGTTTGAAAAAACATTTCAATTGGTTGGCGTTAAAATGTTAAAGCAACTGTTAATTATATATAAATTATATTAAAAAAGTAAGATGAATAGAAATATGAAGAGAGTCATTCACATATATGCCCTGAAGCTGGGCACAAAAACAGTTAAATATGTTTTTTGAAAGCTAAATAAATTTAAATTATAAGATGGTCTTACCTCAGGCTGAAAGATAATAATACAGAAGAGAAATATAGTGAATAATAATGATTACCTTTATTTAAAAGGGAGGTAAAATTTTTGAATTAATTGGATAAGACTGCAGGACACCTTAAGATGAGCTGCTTAGGAAAATAGGTTGACTAAGTTTAAGGAACCTGACCTGACCAGTGTCTTTTTTAAAATAACTTACTGATTGTCTGGCTGGTTTTATTCTAGTTGGACAAGAATTCTATTTTTGGTATCCTACAAGCAATAATCAGCAAAAAAAATAGGAGCTTTGGATGCTAGAGATTGAGAGTGAAACTTATTGCGTACAAATGTGCGGTGATTTTGAAACAAATTTGTTTGTTCCCTCAGAATAATAAGAATAAGGAAAAATATTTGAAATTTTTTTTATATTTATTTTTTTATTATTAAAGTTATTTACAACTTATCATTAGGTTTTTAGTAAAGTGGCAGTTGTTAAACAAAAAAGCTGTAAAAACATAAATTAAAAGAAATTGCAAATATGAGGTTTTTATGTCACAAGCGAAAAACTCACAGAACTAAAAGGTCTTTTTGATTTTTTTTTTCATACAAGATCTAAAAATAAAGAGATAAATTTATATAATAAAAATCGGCATAGGCGTTCTTACAAACACTATACAAATACTTATATGTATAAACTAATTTTCGAAAACAAGTGTTTCCACTAATAGTTAAATTATTTGTAAATGTTTCTTTGTGTGGAATTTGGGTTGAGTTTGGTTTTTGCTAAAATAACTTAAAATAATGTTTTTTTTTATCCACTTTATACACTTTTATTTCTAAATTGTTAAGAAAAATAATTTACAGCTAATCTAAAGGAAAAGATGTTGCCAAATGTTTTTTGTTTTTTTTATCAAATATTCTTTTATTTTTACTTTAACTATTTTAAAATTATTATATCGATATTGCTTCGTTTTTGGTTTTTTATTTTAAATAAATTTATTTTGTTTAAAATTAGTAACAAAATTTACTGATTTCTGAAAATATTTAGAAAACGATAATTTGTCTTAAATTGTGAAGAAACATCAAAGGGGGTAATTCGTTATAATCATTTTTATGGCGAATAATGTAAGTCGGCTTATAATAAATGTTTAGATTATAAGTGTGCGTTTAAATTACAAAATATGTTTGTTGTGGAAATACATTATTATGGTGATCAATCAAATGAGCTAGAAGCACTTAAATATTTACTTTTAATTTTGCTAAATTAATCTCCTTTTAGTTCAGGTGGCTCTAAAAACAAAACAATAACGTATATTTTATATAAACGAATAAACCTTAAAAATTCTCGTTGTTTGTACATTTTACTTCCACTAAAATTGTAAGTTGGATAGATGATATTTAAAGCAGCACGAAGTTTAAGGGTGAGTGTCCGAAACTTGATTTGTCATAGTACTGTATAACCTCTCTAATCCGTGCAAATATAGTTTCAGCTACTGTCCGGATCCGAAATTCTGACGCATAAGAATTCATTTGTATTTAATTAATTTACATAAAACATAAAGAAACATACTAAAAGTGACAAAAAAATTTTACTGAGAATAAAGAATACTTGTCCGGACTATAGAGGAACAATTTCCAAACTGTGCGAAATATGTAAATTTCCGGATTACTGGATAGTCCGAATTAGCAAGTGTCTGGATTATGGAAGTTGTACTGCATTTCATTATTATTTTAATTTAAATTATAATTTTTTTTTTCATATTTGGGGGGAAAAAAAAAGAATCAATGTTTTAAAATGTATAAAAACTATTCAAATACTTATATGAAGGACTTATATGAGATCAATTGCTTATCTGGAATATATCTTTTGTTAAATAATTACTGACTATAGGATTTTCATATTTAAGTTCAATAAACTTTTTTTTTGTGTTATTAAGAAATTATATATATCAAATAAAAACTGAACGTAAATCAATGAGCGTCGTTAGTTATAGAAAATTTTGTACACAGAACTAAAAACAAAACAATTGAAAGAGCATTAAGGATGTAGGGTATCCAATGTGTGTTACAGAACGACTTATTTTTTTTAATATTCATTCACATGACACAAACTGCAATATTTGTTGTCATCAACTACAGAGAGATATAAATACATTCATAGACATTTTGTAGGCTGTGACAGCATTTAGTTTTTAGTATTTTTATTTTTTCTCTTCTTTTAATATATTTTTCTTTTTCCGTGTTTATGCACTTGGCCCACCATTTGTATTAACGTCTATACAACATTGTACGGGAAATGTCTGCATATGTTTAAAGTTATATTTAAATTGTATATCTATGTATGTATGTATGTATACTGCTTGACACACTTAAGCGTTCTTTTTGTAAAAATATATGAAAAAAAAACATTTCCCTATAATTATGCCAGATAGAAGTTTGTATAAACCTACAGATATAAAATGATTTGCGTGTAAGTGTTAGTTAATATGATGTATCTTGTTCTTAGTTAGCAACAACTTAACTACATGTGTTGCATAAATATTTATCTGATGCACTTTATTAGTTTAGTTGCCATGAAAATATAAATGCATTTCCATAAAGGAACGTTGTTAAGTGTCTACAACTAAAATAGATTAATGATTTTGTAAAATGTTGTGGGCGTCGCTCCATGAGAGCCGTTTCAAAACATGCGTTACTGTCAATCGTTAAATTCTTAAAGCTCAAAAAATATTTTGATTGATTCTTAAAGTGAAGATAAATTTTATTTTGAGTGCTTTCTTTGAAAGGCAAAAAAAATTAGAAAAAAAACCGTCAACTGATGATTCATGGCGACTTGACACATGTGATTTTTTATTAAAATTTTTACATATTTTTCCACTTTTCAAATGACTTGATTTTTTTTTTAATTTTCCATTAAAATAAAAATACAACACAAATAATTTTTCTTAGCTTATGTCCCATAATTTATATAACGATAGCTAAGGCAGATTTGTCTTTCATATTTAAAAAATTAAATAAAGTTTCTTTGTTTTATTAACTGAAATGGCTGTTGAAAGCTATTCTAGCCTCCTTGTAGTCCAGTTTCAACTTCCTACTTTTTAGATTTTAATAACAAAATAGAAAAAAGTGATGAGGTTTTTTTTGGTAAAGTTATTTAGATTTCTTTTAATAGGTTAAAAAAATGTGCTTAATTGGAAGAATCTTTGGCCAAATATTGCTCCATGCAATAGTAAAAACAATCTGCTAAAGCTTTAAACAGTTTAGGTTAATTTCATTTTGCCGTAAAAAAGTGTATCTTATAGATGGACCAACACACAAAAGGATACAGCTAAATCCACTCGGGAAAACACAAGGACCAAAAATTAATATTCTATTTTGAGTCTAAGATAATTATTTATTGACGTTTCCTCCATATACCCTCTATCAGTACCAGTAGTGGTAAAAGATAATAAACAGTTTCTTTAAATCTCTTTAATTTCCCATAATTTTGTTAAAAAATTTAAATAAAATCCCTTTATTTATTATTTCTTCTACTTTAATTGCTTTCTTGCTTATCACAATAACTTTCTTCCTGCGTTAAAAGTCGAAAAACATTAACTTTTGTTCTGTCTGTTAAAGATTTCAAACAGCCAAAAACTACAAGTCAATGGTTGATGAGGATTAACAACATTTTAAAAGTTTTTTTTTACGCGGGATGTTAATTTATTACCTTGTCTTACACAGACATTAAGGAAATTTAAATTTTAATTAAACCACATAAAATAATGTTTTAAATTTTAATTTATTTTCTGTAAAAAAAATACACAAAACAAATTAATTTCCCTAATTTTATTTTAGATTTCTTACTTAAATCTTTTATTCTGCAGATGTTGAGTTTATCTAAAGAGAAGAATATTTAAATGTTTTCATTAGCTTCATTCCATTAATTTTCTGCTTAAAATTATTTTCTAAAACATTTTTTTTTATTTGCCTGATGAATAATTGTGCTGATGTTTAATTTTACTTTTTTTTTCATTATGAGTAAATGTTTCTTTAAGGGATGCTACTATGGCTTAAATAGAACTAATTAAACATTTTATGTGGGGGATTAACATTTATTAGAGATGGTCACTGTTTACATGGCTACGGAGAAGCAAGTGCTTCATGTGTGATATTTTTTTTTTTTAAACGTTTATTTCAATATGTTTTTTATTGTTAATATAGAAATAAACAAATCAATAGTCTATGTAACACAACTTAATACTATATATACACTGTCCCATAATCGAGCTCTCTGGTATATTTAATAAAGGTATAAGGATATATACATTTTTTAAAATTAATGATGAAATTCTTACAGATTATATACACAGTATTATCTGTAATAAGAGTATATACGATGTAAAGAAAAAATTTGAAAAAACCTTATTATTAACCTTACAACAATATAAAACAAAAGGTCAAGGATTAAAAACAGAAAATAAGAAGTGCCGGTACTTAGTTCAGCCACCAGTATTTAGTAATATTTAAATTTGGAAGGATATTCTTCTTCTCATGGAAAATGCTGGAATCTAATCTTTTGTTTTCAAATGTAAGTTCATTGCTGGTGATAGCTTTAGTAGTTGCCCTTCTATAAATATGAAAAAAATATAGGGACGCCTCTTTCATTTTGTATAAAACCGGTTTAAACTAGATATACGAAGGCCTCAGGTGGTACATAGCCGCTTTGTAACGACTTTGCTATATAATTGTCACTGACATAATAGGGTGCCATTACTAAATTGTTTTCATAGCAGATACAACTTTTTCCAATGTGATCCCTGATAAAATGTATGATGAAATTATCAATTCTGCTAGTTTTTATCTTTGAATTATTTTTAATTGCGAAAATTTTTTCCCTGATTTTGGAATACATTAGCGTAAGCTCTTAGAAAAATCAATTGTTCATGAGTAGATTATTTACTTGTTGGCGTGCCTAAGTATGGGTAACTTGATATTCATGATCCCATCTCCAATTAATACTAATGTATAAGTAAATTTTTTTTCCAAAAAAAGTATTTTATTTTTTGTACCTTTTTCTAGAAAAAAAATAAAATATTTTTGTTCTTCATATAAACAGTAGATAAAACTAAAGATTTTGGTGTGACTTTTTTTTGAAAGGTTTTTTATGTAAAATTAAGGCAAAGTTATGATGTTAGATGATGGGAAATTTAAAAAAATTTAAACAAAGATTGGAAAAGCTTTATTGTTAATAAATTAAAAATGTTTGTATGTATGTTTTTGCAATTTAAGATGTTACATACCTTTCTTAACATTTTCACAGCGAGTTGCTGAAAATACAAAGGTAATAATGGGATTTTGTTATAATTTCAGTGGTCACGCTATCCTTAAAGTAAGAGTCCTTAAGGCTGTCATAGTGTTAGTTATAGGAAAGGATCAATGCTGTGGGTGTGTCTCGATTAGATGCCCTATAATATTCTTCTTTAAACACAGTTTGAGATGTAGATGGCGGAAAAGTAACAACATGTTGAATATACTAACAGATCTTTTTGGAAGTTTAAAAAAGTTTGCTTAAGAATAAATTTTTTTTTTTATAAGCAAAAGATGCACTTAAAGAGTCAAATATGCTCTAAAAAACTCAAAAATGCTGCAAAAATGCTCTTAAAACAGAAATATGCAAAAAATTCTGTAACGTGTAAAATATGCAAAAATATGCACTAACAAATCGATGCTAAAATTCATATAAAGTTCTAAAACGGATGAATACCTCATCTCTGTCTCAATACGTCGCACAGGGAAAAAAAGAATTTTGCATATTCAATTCAAAAATAATGTTTAAATTAAGAACAACTTTAATGAAATAAAATTATTTACTACTTTGCTAGATCACCCTGTAAGGGTAACAAATAAGTAGCAAAGGCGTCAATTTCTAAGTACTTCTTTAAATGTTTTATTCATCACTTTCTATAAGAATACTTAAGCAGTTTCACGATACTGTTATCATTGTTTTTTAATTTTGTTATTTCTACTTTTTCTATCTTCATTTGGTTTGTTTTAATTTTCATTGTATTTATTAAGACAAAGTGCCAAAAGTATTTTAAAAAAATTATCTGTTTTCTTATACCACATAACTATTTGTTACAATCATTTACAAGTTTACATTTTTGCTTTAGTCCTGCAACCCTTCTTTTAACTTAATATGTAAAAGAGAAAAAGAAAAATCTAATGAATTAAACAAAAACCATTGCCAGCATTCTTTAGCAAAGGAATCAACGAAAAAAAAGTGTGAAAGATTATAAAAAAGGTTTGCCCAAAGGTAGTTAAATCGTTTTAACAAGACTTGGTTATCCAATGGTTTAGTTTTGAAGTGGAAAAAAATACAGATAAATGTTAAAAACTTTGTCAATTTCTCTGTTTTTCCTTTCCCCCTTTTCTGCTTTCAGTTATTATCAGCAATTTTTCAAGGCGAGTTTTTTTTTATTTTATTTTTCCTTGAGTTGCCATTGGCTCTCGTAAAACAAAGAAATTTTCTTAATTAAGGCAGCAAAAAAATTTTAATGAGTTTGGAAAATTGAAATGGATAGAAGTACGTGGCAGATTGAGGCAGTAAAAAAAACGAAAACTTTTATTGTTTCCTTTGCTTGACAAAAACGTTATATATGGGTCATTTCATGTCAAGTGGACCAATTTTTGAAACCGATGTCTTTCGATCGGAATGAAACCGGAATGCACCATAGTTAGTCTTATTGAATAAAAGCTTAGACACAATTTTTCAACAAAATCGCTGAAGAACTCTCTGAGTTAGAGGGGGTCAAAATTTAATCTTTTGGCCAAACAGGTGTTTTTTCTCATCCATGTAACCTATTACCTATTGCTTTTAGCAAAGTTTGTCCCAAATTGTTTAGATAACTATTTCTTCTTCTTTATTTTATATATTTCAAATTTTATAATAGTTACGGGACATCCAGATCGGAAGACATTGGTTTCAAAAGTTGATCCTCTTGACATGAAATGACCCATATATTTCTTTGAATTAAAAATATTTAAATGAATTTAGGTTTATTTTCTAGGTTCTTAAAACAAACACTTGAATTCTAATTATAAAATTTTAATGATTGATATTAAAACTAATTATTTAAACACTATAGGCAAGTAGTTATCAAGTTCTTTAATAAGTCATGTAATAAAAGTGAGCAACTCAATATTACATGTTAAGAAGTAGGCCTTAGTCGTCTAAAGATATATATATTCAAAATGTGACAATACATCATGAATATCACGAACGCCATTCCCGGCAAAAATTATGCACGAGTTATTCGCATTAGGAATAATCGTGGAGGTCAACTCAACCGATGTACAATGGCCGCGACTCACTCCGGGGGAACTGCCTTCTTGATCACAGTAACCTCTACGGCAGAGGTGAATTGGAAAACTGACAGTTAAACAGGAAAATAATAATTTTTAACTTAAACCTATGATTATAAAGCTGCTCTCTTGCAAGCCCGAAAAAATATCCTGATGAAGTCTTTGCCAATGTTCTTTAATAATGGGGTCTTGGTGTGTCGAAAAGTAAGTCAAAGTAGGAACAAAGAAAGTGGAGGGTCAGTTTACAATCTCATACTTGATAAGCTTAAAAAGGGTTGGCCAAATGATATCTGGCGAAACAATTTATATACTTTTAATTTTGATCCTAAAAAATAATATACAAATATTTTTTTTACAATTTTAACTCGCGTAAAAAAATAATTTCTTTCAAAAGAAAACATGCTATTCATATGTCTTTAATCTGTTTTCAAACTAAAATAAAGTGATTTGTATTAAAAAGTTATAAATTTTTTTTCTTAAATCTGTGCCAGCCATGACTTCAAAGAATTTTTCTTTTTTCCACTTTTAGCAAACTAAATCCATATCTATCATATATAACTTTTATTTTTTCTTAATTTACTGCACATTTAAAACACATTTATTATACAAAAAATGTTGTTTTTTGTTTCTTCCAAAACTCTCTAATATTTCCTTAATAATCTTTATGTTTTTTTGCAGTTTTCCTAAGAAAAATTATTTATGGCTACAATTTTAGCGGTTTTTTTTTTGTACAATTATTAATAATAATGTAATGAAGAAAAACAAAATATCAGATACCAAATAAGTACATTTTATTTCTATCCGCTAAACAAGTGAAAAAACAAAATGGAAAAAAAAGAAAATCATAAAGTTTTAAGTCAAGTTGAAGAAGAAACTGAATGACTCTTGGGTGGGTGAAAAAAAAAACACATTTAAACACTTTTGCAAACAATCTTTAGATGTTTTTTTTTTGTACAAATCCTTAAGAGTTTAAGTGAAAGTTTAAACAAAACTTGAAAAAAAAGATAAAAATATTATTTATCTTAATGTAGAATATATTTTAATTCAAAAATATTTTGTTCTTTAAAGTTAAACAACTTTTCTTAAAACGAAGATGTTTTGTGTTAAAAAAAATGTTGAAGAAAAACGAAAACTTTTGGAAATAAAGTTTCTACAATGTCCCTTATAACTGTCGTTTATTATTTAAAAGTCTCTTTGCAGGTAACTCAATAGAAATGCTGTTATTTCAATTTTATACTCAACACAAAAAAACCAAACAAATCT
>NDXZ01029209.1:0-10012 GCA_003055125.1 Paykullia maculata | reverse complement strand
GGAATGTTTCCGACAACATGTTCGCCTGTGTGAACGAAAAAGAAACAACAAAAGAGAATTCCAGAAGTTTTTCTTCCAATTGTTTCCTCTTGTAAACCCCGACTTATATGTATCTCGTTAATTGTCGAATTTTGGTGAAAATTTCTGATTGTTTGATACATGTAACGGGTCCGTACGACATCGAAGCGCTGAGAAAAGTTGATTTTAACAGACGGAGATGGATAAATCGACTCCCCTATCTATAAGGACCCAGTATATATATACTTTATGGGGTCGCAAATGAATTTTGTAGAAATTACAAACGGAATGAAAAACTTATATATACCTTTGTCACCTGTGGTGAAGGGTATAACAATCAAAATACGATTTTTGATTTGTAGTAAGCTTTTAAGTGTAGATAATGTTAGTTTAGCGAATGCGAAAACAAATAATGAAATAAAAATTTTGTGAGGCGCATGCAAATTGGACTTCTTTGAAAATTTATTACTATATAAAATAATCAAACGTTGAATGTCGCACAGTGGGTGAATCCAATTAAAAAAAATTTTTTTTTAGACAACTGCAGTTGAGCTTAAATTTTCAGTTTAAGCCTAATTCTCTTAAAGAAGACGATGTCACAAAGCCTGATAAAAGTTTATTTTTATTCAAACTGAAATTATTATCACAAATGGATTTTTCTAGTATAAGTCTAAAAACCACTGCACATAACGTCTTAGACATGAATCAAACACATTTTCTCTCCAAACCCACCTTATAATAAAAACATTTATTTCATTGCAAATACTTTATCACGAAGTTATAACTCCAACATTTTTTAAATTAAAGAAGGAAGTTTAAAAACCATTTAAAAACCTGACTACTGAAAAATTAAGCATAAAAAAGTATGAAACAGAACATATTCTCATCTGGAAATGTTATGTACAAACTGTTTAACATATGTACATATGTAGGTACATATGTATATGAAACATTTTTATAGTGCTGTTTAAAAAATAAAAGTAGCACCTCCCATACAACTAAAATACATTATATTACTAAAGTCTCAGAACTACACCGGGTATAAACAAATAGTATATATATATGTATATATGG
This sequence comes from Paykullia maculata, assembly GCA_003055125.1. Lineage (NCBI taxonomy): Eukaryota > Metazoa > Arthropoda > Insecta > Diptera > Rhinophoridae > Paykullia > Paykullia maculata. Next base: position 8,920 of record NDXZ01029209.1, on the reverse strand, counting down.
GTCATTTCACGTCAAGTGGACCATCTTGAAAAATCGATCGGGATGAAATTTGAACCATAGTTAGTCCCATTGAATAGTAGCTTAGACACAATTTTTCAACAAGATCGGTCAAGAACTCTCTGAGTTAGAGGGGGTCAAAATTTGACCTTTTGGACAAAGAGGTGTTTTTTCTCATCCATGTAATCAGTTAACCTTTCCAATGGTATGTAACATACCTAACTAAAATTTCATACCCCCGATACTGTAATACCAACAATATGTTAGCCTCAGGAATAAAATAATTTTTTTTTTTGCTATAAAAATGTTAAAAAATTAAATAAACATATTGTTGTATCGGAGGTATGAAATTTTAGTTTGGTATGTTACATACCGTCGGAAAGGTTAATTTGTCATGTTTCTCAGTATAAGTTTTATTTTCAAGGTTTGAGAAACACTCGCACACAAATAAGAAACAATTCAAAATAGTGCATATGGTAAAAATTGAAAAATCCTTGTTTTGAGGTACAAAATATTTTTTTTCATTGATATCCCACTCGCATCCCACTAAGTGACCACAAAGGTCTTAAAGGAAAAGTTCTAAGCTTTCTTTTGAGCAAAAAAAAAGGCCCATTTTGAAAAAAAAAATTTATTTTGAAAAAAAAATTTATTTTGCAAAAAAATTAATAAAAAACTTTTTGTTTTTATTTTTTTGAATTGGACCTTATTAATTTTTCTATGTTTTAGATTTGGCTATAGGTTCTTAAATTTTTTCATATTAATTAAGAAATTAATATTTTTTATGCGAGATAATTGAAAGAACATTGTGAAAAAGTAAGTTTGCCGACACTAGCCGAGTGGAATGCATTTTCGAAACCAGCTACGGTTTCACCGTCAGCACTTTTTTAAAAAAAAATTTTTTTTGGAAAGATTGAAGAAATAGCTATCTAAACTATTTTGGACTAATTTCGCTAAGAGCAATAGGTAATAAGTTACAAGGATGAGAAAAAAACACCTGGTTGGCCAAAAGGTCAAATTTTGACCCCCCTCTAACTCATAGAGTTCTTGACCGATCTTGTTGAAAAATTGTCTCTGAGCTACTATCTAATAGGACTAACTATGATGCAAATTTCATCCCAATCGGAAGACATCGATTTTAAAAGAAAGAAATGACCCATTTGTGGGGGTCGCAAATGAATATTGTAGGTAAAGGGCTTTTCAATGTTTAATGAAAGTTTTACAACATGAATGTGCCTTAATTATTCTGATAACGTCGAATGTCATTGTGCTTTGACATCTACATATGTTGAAGACAGGTAGAGAATAAGCTGACAACAAGCAATAGAGCGATAAACATCTTTAAATAAACTTTCCGATTAAACAGCCATTATACCCTTTACCACATCTGTTCACATGTATACATACATATATGTATGTTTTTCATTCCGTTTATAATATCTGAATCCCCTATGGAACCGTTACTAATATCAAACTATCAGGAATACCCCCGAGATTCTTCCTATTAAAAATTACTTAAATCCGACAATTAAAGAGATATAATAAAAAAAAAACACTTTTTACACAAAAATTAATTATTCACATTTGATAAAAAACCAATGAGATATAAGCAGGAAAGTACAACTTTTTTCCTACACAAAATTTAATTATATTTCAGAGTAAGGCACGTAGTGAAGGGTATATAAAATTTGGCACAGCCGAATATAGCGCTGTTACTTGTTATTATTATTATTATTTTTTTTTTTTTTGTTAAAAAAAGGGTAGACATTTTTATTATGATATTAATTTTGCGCCACCTTGTATTTATAATTAATATACATAAATATATTTTTTCATTTTAGGACGTTGCATTTATCAATCCTGCGAACGTTGTGTTTGTTTACATGCTTGTTCGTGAGTTAGTTAATGGCGAGGAAACAAAAGAGTCCGACCTTCAAGCCGCAGTTTTAACATGTTTATATTTATCATATTCGTATATGGGAAATGAAATAAGTTATCCACTTAAACCATTTCTTGTAGAGGATTCAAAGGAAAAGTTTTGGGACAGGTATGCTAACTTAAAAAATATATATTTCTTTAAAATTATATTTCACTTATGTTTAATTATCAATAAGTAAAAGGAAAAAATATTGTTAAAAAAAAAAAAATAGAGGAGTAATGGTAATTTTTGACTTATCTAAGCAATCAGTTGATTAAATCCGAAAAATATTTGAAGTGGCTACACCTTTTTCTTTATTTTGCAAGTCTTTATAATAACTTTGGACAACACATATCTAATAGCATTTGATGCAATTTTCAAAAGACGAACTTACGAAAACAATCCCTGCCTTAAATAGCATATGGGCATTTCCATGTCATCGTACATGACATTGGTACGCCTACAAATAGTAGTAACAGAAAAGTAAATTCGTCAATATGTTACATTCAGAGATTGCTATTGTTAGATGTTATCTACATTTTGACATCTTGTTTTTATAATCAATAAATCTTTCTCTCTAATATTACATCTGTCAACTTTTTAAACTTTTGTTTTTGTGTTAGCCTTTGGTAAATCTAAATAATATATTGTGATGGACTTAGCAGGTTTTTCGGCATAAATTAAAATTTATTTTTGTTTGTTTTTATTTTGTCATAAGGCTTTGGTTTTTTTCTAGCTGATCTAAAGACTTCAACGTAATATGCAGGAACGTGTAGATCTTTATTTTGAAGTGTTCGTTCGATAGTAGAATGCATACAGTCAGCTTCCATCTGAGTATGACCTACTTCGAGAAACTTTTGCTCAATAATTATGTTCTGGTTTATAGCCGTGGACAATAAAGCATTAGACATCACACAGTTTTTATTCTGATAGGTGCAACCATCACTGTTAAAAATTACTTTAATGGGTTCAGATGAATCTTTTTGGAGCAATAATTTTTTCTCAATTAAATCTAAATTCTTTAGAGCATAGTCTCCTTCAGAAAAATTTTCACAATTTAAATAATAGACACTGACACTTAGTCGCCAAACTCTACATACGATTTAAATTTTTTGACGTTGGAGTTAGTAGTAAAATGTTATTGCATTGGATTTAGCACTTTTACTCATCAAACATTTTTCGACACTTAGAGTCCAAAATTGAAATAAATGTTTTTTTTTAGTCGTGCGGCGTTTCTTTCTCTATTGAACGGTATCAAAATGTGATATATGATAAAAAAAATGGATTTAGCAGGTTTACACTCTAAGCCGACGATATATTATATTAGAAACTAATAACATACATACATACATATGTACATGTATTTGTAAAACATTGAAGCTGTAGCCATCTCCCTTAATGTCAACTCCTTTTAAGCTAAAAACATCACCGCTGTTTGTCAAAGGGCATTTTAAAGTTTTTAGGCAAATCGTAGTCATGCATTTGTATTATGATCGTAATCCAATCAATGTACTTAAAATTCAAATTTCTTTTTTGATTGTTTAAACATTATTTAAAATTGATCGCACTGAATGGAAGAATCATCTTATAAGATTATACCGATTTTAGGGATTCGACTTCACATATTATATTATAAAATCACAGAATATTTTTTTAAATTTTAAATCATAAAGAATTAAGTTAGGATTAGAACAGTAAACGAAAAATAAAATAATGTTAATTATTTTAAAAATTAACCTCAATAGCGCAGGCTTTAGAACTACTTTATAACTTGAATAAAATTCTAAATGTTTACCTAATCTAAACTTTGTTGCCTAATAAACTAAAAACATAACATCTTGTTGTCGTTATTAATACTTAATTAAATTTTATATCTTATTTTCAGATGCCTAGTCGTTGTTAATCGTTTAAGTAACAAAATGCTGAAAATTAACGCTGAACCTGGATTTTTTACAGAAGTTTTTACTGAACTAAAATCGTGTGGTCAGCTTTCAAATACTCTAAATAGTTCACTTTCTTGTGGTGCTGCTTGACGAATTACTGGACCATATATAACTATAAAGTTTTCACTGTCTGCACAACATCATTTTGAGCCTAACAAAACAAAAAACAATCAAAAATAATAAAAACATTATTCGGCAATATATTTAAGAAATTAATATGATTTTTAGATAATAAACGATTTAAAATTGATAAATATGTTAAAATACACACTCTGTTTAAATAGTAAAAATTATCTTATCCCTAATACCTTAAAATAAACAAACCTATACATAAATGGATAATAACTGTATAATTTAAACAATATATTGTTTTCAAATCTCGTAGAAAAATGCATTAATTATATATGTATATACATATGTATGTATATATATGTCAAAATTGAACTTTGCATTGTTCTCGCCTTGATATATATATATACATGCATATGTACATAATTATGTAGGAGAGAGAAGAGCGAAGCATACCATTATTGTTATGGGTCCCTTGTCCAACCACACTGGTATCGTTAAATTCCATAAATCAGCAAGTCCTGCGCTGTCGCGATTAAAGATTGCCGACTGGTAGTTGTCAACCTTTTTAATCCATTTTGCTCCGGAGTCAAATTTTTATTTGTTAAAAAACAAATTTTTTTTTGCTTGAAAATCGAACTGTTAAAGATAGAAGTCTTGTATTCATAATCATTTTCCTCAGTCTAAGGTCTCCTATAGCATTAACACTTAGCGAATACTTGACTGTGGTTCTCGCCCAAAAAATGTACTGCCCTCTTCTCTGCCGACGCATCATAAAAATATTATCCTTTACGATTATCATTTATTCAAACTATACCTGTAATTTTTTATGTCCTGTCACAAAAGCAGATAGCGCACTCTGAGCACAGATGCAGAGGTGCACTTTGAGCAAAGCACAAATCTGGTTATGAAGTAAAACAATAATTATTTTTCCCTGCACCCAAAGTTTCAAAAGGTGATCCAAAGGCATGCAACCTTAAGGAGCAAGGTTGATTTACTTCAATCGCAAATGGATTATGTAAATACCTACAGCAGATATTCCGTCCGAGAACCGCAGGTGACAATTTGTACAATTTGTTTGTGCATGTTTCCTCCTACTTTTAACCTGCTTATGCATTTAATTGGCATCTGGATCTCCCTAACCTCGCTTTGCACCAGGAATACTTCTATGCCATAGTTATGATTCAAATGAATGCCATTTATCAATTATTTTCATATGCAATGATGGTATCGCTAATAATGCTCTTTAAAAAAGTAAATCTAACGGCAACAAACCCAGCATTAAACGATTCAACTTATTTTCCAGCACTGTGGATACTGACTCCATGAACTTAACATCATCTGCATAGACCATCATTTGTAAGTTCAACGAGAGCTATCTCCTTGGAAAAACATTCAAGGTAATGTTTTACAACAGAGGTGGTAGTCATCTACAGCAATGTTTATTTTAGCGGCTCTGTCCCTCCGAAATGTCCGGTGTGGAACACTTCCTACATATATAATCCAACAGAAACTTCTTATACTTAGTACGGTCCGTAGTATTTTTATACTGCGCACCTTTCTCGGTTTTTTCCTATTCACAATCCTGAACTGCATCTGAATCGAAATAAAGTAAAGTCAGGGCTCAAATCGTCACACCCGTGAACGTGCAACTCGTTTCGTTAAAACAATGATTGTATTACTGAACGTATGATTTTAACGAACTCTTTTCCGTTAACAAAAATGTGTTTAAGTGCATACAAAATTTTTTTAATTTATTGAAAATATTCGTAAATAAAAAAGATTTTTATTATCTTCGTATATTGTTATACCATTCAGTTTATACGATTGACGGATACAAACACGGATATGAAGATTTGAGGCCAGATTTTAACCAAATAAAAAAAGTTGACATTTGGAATTTTTCGGTAAGTACAAAAAAAAAGAGAGAAAGAGGTATCAGAAAAAGAAAAATATCGAGAAACCCACACTGCTCACAGGAATTCGGTTACTAGGACAAATTTCCTTAGCTTTTTCTATCAAACACCTCCATAGCATTCCACGTCTAATATTATGTCAGACATAAAACACTGGGCTCTTGCCTATGCAAAAGCTGAGCAGTGACATAGGAAATGTTCAATCGGTTCGATGTCCTCCTAGTATGCCCTAGAATCGCTATTCTCCACCACTCCCATCCTGTGGAGGTGTGTTGAAAGTTCGAATGTCCCGTTATCGAGTTTAAAAGTTGGGCAGAATGACAGCTTTTGTTGCAGCAAAAGAAGTTTTCTAACTTAAATCGCCACATTATTTACTCATTTAATATCGATTACCCCGTAATGGCCAGGTACTCATACAATATGTAATTGGCCATGTTCCAAATAATCGTAAATCATCTTTTCGCATTCTAACATTGTCCTAGATTTGCTTTCATCAGACATTATTGCTATTATCAACGTTTAACTATCAGTAAAGATGTTCAGATCTGTTGGTACTCCAAATATTCTATGATAGCTCGGACCTCTGCTTGCAGGACCGTGTTGTGATCTGGAAGGCGGAAGTCGATCTCGTTCCCCTGGTCTTCAACAAAGAGGCTCAGCCCCGTTGTTCCCTCTGCCCTAAACTCCTCCATGCAACAACACGTCCCTGCAGGCATTGTCCCTAGGGATCCATTCGACCAGGATTATCGATCCGGTATCAGTGTGATACAAATAGCCTCTCATTTCTGATCGAATAGTTCCACTCCTTCCAAAATGTATTGATGGCGGAAATTTGTATGCATTTTCAATCCAAGTGCCATGCCATTTAAAAGCCCTTTAACAGTAAATTAAGTCAAAAGTTTAATTTTTCAAGATAACCATTACAAATATTTTGTAAGTCACTGTTTTCAAAAATACCTTTGAATACCTTTTCTTTTTTTTTAAAGTTTGCATTTTGAAAAAATATTGTTTTTTCCTTAAAGTTGCTTTTTTATAAAAGAGTATTCAAAATATTAAATATTGAAACAAGTAATTTGGAAAAAAAGGAATTTTATAAAAAAACTATTTTAAAAAGCAATTTTTAAGGTTAATATAAACAATCCAAACCCGCGCTCCACAAAACCTGAAAAGGGTAAAAGAAACACATTCATATATGTTCATTATTCTTTTGAAACAAAAAATTTATATTTTTTCAGTAAAAATTTATAATTGTATTGAAACATATTTGATGCAAATAAAAATAAAATAAAAAATATGCAACAGAAAAATGAAATTACAAACGACCACAAATAAGGCAATCGACTAGGACATGGAACAAATAATATTGCAAGCGACATTATTAATATTAAAGTATCTAATATATCCACGCCCAATGATAAAATATTGTTTAATCTATTTTCTTTACTATAAACCAATTTTACTATATATTTAAATATAATATAATACGAAATAACCATACAAAAATAAATAATACCTAAATTATCTTTAATTAACAATGGAAATAAACTGAATATTGATAGTTTTAAAAAACATATGACACTAAATGGCATTAATTCAAATATTAAACAAATAGGTATTGCAGCCAAGAGAATAGATTTTTCATGAACCTGTAACGAAACAAAAAACATATGTAAATTAATATATATAAGCTTTAATTTTTAAATAATTTTGAGGTAAAAATACAATTTATTAGAGCAATTATAGGAAAAAAAACTTTGTTTTACATTATTTTTAAATAACCTTATTATAGCATTTATTGAAAGTTGCATGCAAAAATATCACTCAATATTTCTACATGTTAAACAAAGTACTAGATACGTTTTTTAGGATATACGCGGTATAATCCACATTGACTTTAATAAAAGGGTAAAACAATTAATAGTGAATATTATACCAACTTATTGGATCGATTTAATAAGGATTTAAAAAAAATCGACTCTGCCATAGGGATGGGCAAAGCAAAAAAAAAATATCGATATTTTTCGTAAATTCATAAAATACAGGAAAAACGAACTATATAAGTATAGCAAAAAGTAATTTTTTATTGATCTTTAACGGTTAGCATAAAAACAATTATTACAGAAAACTTTTTTTGGGGTTAAACTACGAAGTAAGACGCTGAAAAAATGTTATTGAACCAGTAATGATCAGATACTGGCATAAGGATCACCCTCTGTTTAATAAGGTTTACCGCTGACGCAACTCTTTCCGAAGACACCAAGGAAGCCTGACAAAACTTAATATCTAAATGTAACTTAAAAAAAAACAGGCGTGAAATGCTGGACACACACAACTTCACATCGTTAATGCTTTGGTTGAAATACGTTAAAAACCAACAATGTACTAAATCAAAACATTATCTACAAGTTATGCACAACAGAAGAGCTGACGCTGAATACACCCCAACTATGAAACTGTATATAAAAATTTTAAATTTTTATACTTGGGAGTTACGGGTGTGGATAAAATCTTGTTGCTGTAGACTTGCAAATACCTCAAATGGGATGAAATTAAACGCGCCGTAGCTGTCAATACAAGCATTATAACAGTATTTTTGATAAAGAATGTGGCGAGAAGATTTTTTTATAAATTAATAACATAAAATACAAAACCAGAGTTCAAAAATATCGAAAGAAAATTGCAAAAAAAATATTGATATATTGCAAATTAAAATATTGACGAAATATATCGATTCATTGTTAAAAAATATCGATATATTGATATTTTTGCCCAACCCTACTCTGGAATCGTATAGATTGTTAAGAGTTATTCTTTTGAATGTATATTTAGTTCACAGATTTCTGATACACTGAAAACTTTAAAAAATACTTTAAAGCATTTTCTAACAAAGAGAATTAATTTTTGACAATCATAATTAATTACTGTCTTAAGCTCTTTTATTTTCCCCAAAAGTTGAAGGAGGATAAAGTTATTCCAATAAAATAACTTGGCAATCAATCTGATTGTCCATTTTCATACCGTCCTATCAGCTTATTGTCGAGTGTAAGTAAAACTTTGAAAAAAGTCATTATAGGGATAAA
>NDXZ01029198.1:0-16072 GCA_003055125.1 Paykullia maculata | reverse complement strand
AAAAAAAAAAAACAAAAAGAAACTTGGCATTCACATTAAAAAAAACTCTAAGGGATATGCAAAACTTAAAACAAATGCAAAAAACAGCAAAACAATGAAAACATTTTGAGAATTTATGTATTTTAGCCTTAAAACTTAAAAAAAAAAACAAACAGCAACAACTAAACAACCAAATGAACAACACAAAAACATTAAAAAAAAACAATACTTCATCAGCATTTATTCAAGTATTTCGAGGGAGGAGAAGCAGAACTACGAGTACAACCAACACAGGCTGCAAGGGGAGGCTAAAAAACAATACATATTTTACATTGTTTCTGATAAATAATTAAATTTGTGTGTATTTAAAAAAAAAATACTTTAAATTACAGGAAATTTAATCATATTCAAAAAAGAGGGTACAAAATATTCAAACTAAAGAATATCTTTAAGGCTTAAAGCTCTAAGGGCGTTTACGTTCCAAAGCGTTTTTTTTAAGCCAAAGTTGTTTTAAATTTAAAATAAAATATATTTTATTTTCAAGGAGCTAAACAATTTATATTTCGTAGGCATCCATATTTTGTTCTTTTGTTTTAGGTTATTTCAAAAAAATTTTTTTTTAAATTACAAAACAAAATAAGGAGGTCCAACAACCCGCAATAACTCTTTTAAATTTTAAACGTGATATGTAAAATTGGATTTAATTAAAAAATACGAAAATTTTGCAATATATACAAAAATAATTATATTTCCATAAGGTTAGTTCCAAAAAAACAATTAAAAAATCCTTATATCATTTAAAATTGCATAGAAACGAGATATCTAATGAGGAGCAACTTTTCATTCACGATAAATTTAGCTCAAGAGCAATAAATCGATACATAAACACATGCTCATGCAAAATTGTCGTTTTTTCGCTTATGTTTATGTATATTCACGTGAGTTCAAAAAAATTGAGTAAAGGGCTTCAGACACGATCAAAATGCTTGCTGTCAAGTTCGTGTACGTGTGCTTGTTGGCTTGGTGTTATCATGCTTGAGGACCCACCAAGAGTTCATGTTTACTTTGATTTTGTGCTGTTCGTTTGCTAAAAAACAGAACAATTTCTCTAAATAAAGAAATGTTAATAACAATAATGGCAGCCTGTTTACAAAAACACTTCTATTTTTTAACATCAGCCATTTGTTTGTTTTTCTTTTAATTCTAACACTTTTTGATTGAGTAATTTTTCTTGTTTTCTTTTAACTGTTCACAATGAAAATAGGGTTAAAACATATACACAGATATAACAAGTAACAGCTAGCATGCCAAAAATCTAAATTTTTGAATTTTCCATTAAGCTACGTTGGTGTCACACATACTATAACTTATCTTAGCAAGCATTTTGATAGTGTCTGAAGCCCTTAACAATTACAAAAAGTAATGCTTAAAATAAGGCTAAAATTCAACTAATGCACACTCACTAATGTCAATTTTTTATACTCACGCTCGTGCACGCTAACGTGATTAAAACAGATAAATGTTAATGAACCTGCGTGAATTTTATTAATTCTAGCTTCCACATAAAAACAACTACCAGCGATTACCACATTTCTCATTAAACTGTTCAAAGTATATTTGAACTTTACCTGAATAATATTTTATATTGGAATTGCAGTATTTGTTATTTTCTTAACTATTTTATATATTCTTATTTTGTTATTTATTTTAAACGTTTATAAAAAAAATATATGACCACCCCGAAATATTTAACACTTGGTGCAGCAATTCATGAATCAATCGCTATGCGACAGACAAAGAAGAAGAAAAGCCACATACCTATCACATCCACAAATAATATCAATAAACAATTGAATTGTATTTAAATTTAAAAGCGTTTAATATACTTAAACATCAACTCTCTAGAGTTTCAATAAAAATAAAAATAAAAATAAAACAATTCGCAACAAAATAAAAAAAGAACTTAACAATGGCTTATGAAAATTGTTAGTGTCAATAAACACATTTTTGCATTCAATATATGTACCTAAACGGACTTTATAAAGTTGAAAGTATAAAAAGAAGAATCATTTCAATTTTAATTTGTTGCATATTTTGTCAATAACACCAAAAACTTTCAACAATGTAAAAAAAACTGTCACACACACAAACTCGCTTCATATTTAACTGTGGGGGTACAAGTATCAGTGGTTTTTGTATTTAATTTCTTGTTTAGAATGAAGAAAAAAAAACTGAGTTTGACTTCAACATAAAAATTGTCAACAAACTTTCAATGTCCAGCTGTGAATTTCTTGGGAATTCCCTCATAAAAGGCATGAAGCTTCAAGTATCAAAATACACACTCCATACAACAATAACTACGACAACGACGACGACCCCAAAACAGACAGTGAGTGAGTGAATGTATATATGTATGTATGAATGATATAAGATCGATCGATGGATCGTTGTTGGAATCTTGTTTGTTCGATGATCATGATTCTGTGTATAATTTTTCTACAACTGTGCATGATGAGATGCCAAACATACATATTTTCTACTTCAGTAAAAAAATTTTATACCAAGGAGTGAAGGTGGTACCAAGGGTATAATGAAGTAAAAACAAAATTTTATGCTAATATGTAAACACTATGGTATGTATGTATGTATGCTTATGCCATAATAACGATCATTATTATAAAAAAAACACAACAAGAAAATGAGCAGTAAAAATTTTTTTAAATTAACCATAAGCAAATCTTAAAAAAATTTTATTTGTCTGTTTTCCCTCTCTACATCTCTTTTGTATGTGTGTGAGCTTAGCTGAGTGTCCCTTTTATAGACCAAAATCTAGAAGTTTTGTTTTCTGTGTAAATTCATAATGATTATGATAATGGGTATCAACATCATTTTTTGGATTAGATCAGTAGAAAAAGGCAAACTACAGTTGTTTGGTGGGTTGTTTAAAGAGGTGATGATATTGAAGTTTAAGAATTGTCTCTTTTCTCCTTTGGTCTCTTCGTTTTTGTTTAACAAGGAGCTGTTATTATCATCATATAAAATGTTTCTAGTTATCTACTGTATAGTTGTGTGTTTTCATATGTTTATCTGTTAACTAATGATTTGTAAATGTGATAATCATTGGATATGTGATTGGATTGTTTTTCATTTACATACATACATATGTATGTACATACTACATAAAAACATACATACAAATATACCTATATATGTATGTATGTATGTCTGTATGTATTGATTATGAGGCAACAGGCGCCACTGTTATTAATTCCCATATATTCCCACAAACAAATGAGGAACACACATAATTTCTAGCTAGATATAATCTCTTCGCTATCAAAAGTCTTACTGCTAAACACGAAGTCATAAGTGTGGACGAAAAATTCTCATAATCATCAGTAACTTGATGATAACGATGATCATGTTATATTAATGTCTCTATGGTTTTATTGTAATCAATTGTCTTAAAATTTAAATTTTATAATTTCTAGGAAATATTATGACATTTAAGCACAATCCTGCTGAGGTTTTTATGGCCAGTTTGTGGATATTTTTCAAGAAAAATTTTTAAATTCTTTTTTTTTTTTTTTTGTTTTTAATTATAATATAAAAATTTTTTATAACTATGAATTTGATTTATGGTAATTTATGGGGCAAGGTGTTTTATTTATAACTCTTATACATATTTTTGATAGGTTTTTTCGTTTTTGTTTTAGTGCGTTTTGATATTTTAAGGGTTCAACTCAAATTGAAATTTAGAGAAATAAGGGTTGGTTCAATAATTACTTACCAGTCTTCGTTTTGGCTTAATTAGTGGTCGATTTTGGCCATTCATTTTGTAATATAAACCACAGGCATTGCACAAATAGTGACCGGTACCATCACGTCGCCATAAAGGCGTTGAGGTGGCACCACAATTTACACACTCACGGCCTTCTGCAATAAAAAAATGAAATACAATAATTATTATTTAATAAAATTAAATATATAAATAAAAGCAAATATGTAGTTATTAATAAGAAAAATATGTAATATTTAATTAAATAGTTATGGATCGATCACATTTGGTAGAGAATAAAAATTGATTTGATTATTACGCTGAGGCACCATATAAGTATGTAATATGTAATGCAGTAAATAAATACTTAATAAAATAAAATAAAATATTATATAATGAATTAAACGATTGTCCTTAGGAGCACCCAAGGACAATTATGATTTGGTTTTATATAAAAGCTAGGAATAATTATGAACTGACCTGACCTAATTGGTTAAAAGTTTTGTTTTCAATTAAAACTTATTTTTGATAAATTTTATTATTACTTTAATGCATTTAGCAGTTAAATGTTCGCTTGAGTAGTTTCCGGTAGTGGACAAAATATAAGACAATTTTGGTGTGACCTTTTTTGCAGATACGATGCAAAGTTTTTTATTTATTAAACTTTTTTGTTTTAAACTTTTCCTAAGACCACTATTTTTAACGCTTTACTAAGAGGTAAAATTATTTCCATATGACCTTTATGGGAGCTAAGATTAATTTATTTAAAAAAATAAGTTATGAAATCAACCATCAATGGGCCCAAACAGTTTTAATGCCGAATTTTTCTAAATACCTGGACTTTTATTACATGTTTACCATGGGCAGACAGACAGACGGGTATCGCTTATTAGATTTATACAGTGATTCTTAGTCTATCGAGTTCAGCTTAGATACTCTTACCTCATGTGGTGAAGGTCTAATAAAAATTGAATTTTTTTAAATTGGGGCAAATATTTTCTTTAAAGAAACTACTTATACATATGTATAGATGTAAAAAATAATAAAACTATTGTTGTTGTTTTAAAATTAAAACTCTTTTAAACTTTTATTTCCTAAAACGATTTGTTAATATTTTTCCGTTATTGGCTCAACTAATTATTTTGTAATAGACGCTTTTATCTCCATCAACTTTTTTTTGGATTTATGGAGACAAACTTAACGTTGCGTTAAAATGCATACAAAATTTAACAGCATAAACACAAAAGAGTGAAAGAGATAGAAAGAGTAATTTTGTAATTTTCCAAATTATTCTAGTTTAAAATAGCTAAACCCAAAAAAAAGAAAGAACCAAAAAAAAACAATTAGTGAAATTAAAAATAACACAATTTGTTTTTAAACATTTTCATTATGTGTATTATATTTTTAATTATGCACGCACACAGACCCAAACATTAAAACAAATTAGGGACATTTGATAAATTTAAATAGTTTTTCAAATTTTAATAAATATTATTGTGGTGTTTTTATTTTCATAAAATGTAAAAGACATTAATAGTTAAAAACACAAATACAACTTAAACAAAAGCAGCAATTTTTTTAGGAAAAACTGCTGCACATTTGAAAAATTTTCATGGCAGTCGTATACATCATTTCCGCTTCCATGAGTTCTTGTTTTCTCGTTTTTTTTATTTTCTCTTGTTTAGAATTTTTAGTGGCCGCTTTTAAAATTCTTAAAGTTGTGAAAGAAAGAAATATAACGAAAAAAGACCAACAACAAATGTGCACCTACAAACTTTTTCAACATTTATCCATGTTTAAATTAATATATGTATATGATTGTGTATGTATGTATGTGTTTGGTATGAATCCCCCTGTTTACATTTTAGAACAGGTTTATTGCTGTGTAAAGTAAAATGTTGCATTTTTTTAATTTTTACTTCCCCGCATTACTAATTTTTTTGCATTTCTTTTTTGTTTTAAATTAAAGCTAGCATTAACACAATTGCCAAGCAGTACTTTATTTAAAAAATCTTTAGAATATTAAAAAAAAAAAAAAATGTCATAAAAAAATTATAAAAAGCGATTTGTATTCGTACACATTTTATACATGCATATGTAAATTTTAATAAATTTTTTCATCTTGAAACTAATAATTAAAATTGTTGTTTTAATAAACAAGTGAAATTTCTATAGTCGGCTGTGCCGAATCATATGTACCCTGTACAATAAACACAATTAAGGGAGTAACTGGGAACTGGGTTTTTACGTTTGCATATTTGCCAATAATAGGTCTAAACTTATACGGGCTTTTGGTGCGTGAACTTAAAGCAAACTAATAGCTGTGAACATATATCATTGGCTAAACCATTGTCACTAATGACAGTGATTTTCAGCATAAGTGAAAAGTTTTTTACACACATACCTAAATCTTGCCGGGTGCAGACTGATTAGAGCAAGGTTTGCTAAAGAAGACAAAACGAAACAAGTTTTTAAGCTTGATTTCAATAGCGAAAATCTACTTTTTTTCGAAACCAGATGTTCACTTAAATACGGAAAGATGAACATCGTTTAATTGGTTTTCTTATTTATAAGAATTTAAATACAAATACTTTATGCAGTCTCATGTGAATATTTTAGAAATCACAAACGGAATGACAAACTTCTACAAACCTCTGCGACTTATGGTGAAGGGTTTATTTTAGGGACTGAAACTATCTGTAGAAAAATATAGAAAAAGCAATAAAAACTAAAATTTTTATTGCCTATTTTATATTTATAATTAACCACAGGTTTTACTAAATTATTTAAACTATTTAAATTTAAGTAATTTAACGATTAATTTAGAAGCTAAATTTGTCTGCTTTTTAACATAGATTTAAACATATTTTCTAAAAACATAAAGACGGTTTTTAAAATTTTGTGTTTTAATAATTTCTTTTGAAAATTATTTTGTCTTTGGGATGACTTTTGTAGTTGCATGACAAATCATTATTTCCATTACTGCTCGCGTTTTAAAAAAAAGAAAATAAATCACAGAATGAAATATGAGTCCACGATTCACTGATTTTCCTCTCACATCTCTTTTTCTCTCGTATTCAACTAATTTGGCATATTTTTTACACATTATAGATTTGTTTGGTTTATCGTAACATAAATTAAAAAAAAAAAACATAAACAATTTTAAAAACCAATTGTTACAAATTTATTAATTCAGCTTAAGTAATATTTTTATTTATTTTATTTTTATTATTAATAATATTTCGCCACTTTGTTGTGTGGAATTATCAGGACATTAATTGTAAGTCTGATATTTCGGTGGCAAACTTAACTTTTGCTTATTTTACATATTTGCATTCGCTAAAATGTATGCAAATATTTGAAGCATATACTTTATAAGATCTTTCGTAAGACTTTTCGTAAGGACTTTGAAGCAACAAAACTAATGTTTATAAATTATAACCTGGCTTAATTGAACTTTGAATATTAGGAGTTCAAATTAATTATGTGACTGTAATTTTTTGTTTTTAAAGTAATTTTAATTTTTATATCCTTCACCAGAGGTGACAAGGGTATATATAAGTTTGTCATTCCGTTTGTAATTTCTACAATATTCCCTTGCGACCCCATAAAGTATATAGTATATTCTGAATTTTTATAGATAGGAAAGTTGATTTAGCCTTGTCCGTCTGTTGAAATCAAGTTTTCTCAGTCCCCCAATATTGTTACATATATATTTTTACACAAAAATTATTATATGTATATGTGTGTAAGGCATGCCTTTTGAAAAATTGAAAAAAAAAATTTTGAGATATGTATGTATATGTAGGCAAATTTTTTTTATTTTTTTTACACATACATACATACATACATAAATACACGTAGTGAAGGGTATACATATAAGATTTGGTACAGCCAAATATAGCGCTCTTAATTGTTTTATGTAAAATTAACTTAAACAAGGTAATACGTCCTTTAACTGTTGTTTTTAATTTTTGTTTTTTCAAACAAATAAATATATTTTTAATTTTTTTGGCATTTCTGATTTCTTCTTTTTTGTTTCATTCGTCAACATTATACAAAATCAGCTGGTCAGAGTTCCCCTCTTGCTCATATTTTGTTACAATTTGTATGAAAACACTTTACGATTTGATGTTTCACAGATTTTTAATGTAGTCGTTTAAAAAAAAAAAACCGAGACATTTTTAGAAATTATATTACATTTGTAATTTATTATTGGAAAAATGTTGAATTAACGACAGCAATATTCATACATATATGATTTGCAACATTTGAGACAAAAGTTTATTAAAAACTATTGTAGCTTTTTACTATTATTTTTACTATTTAGCTTTTTTAAATTCTTTGTAAAATGTTAAACTATAAAATATTTTTTAATAATAATTTAACAAAACATGTTGGATAATTATACTAAAATTGTTAAAATTTTGCTTAAATGTTTTAATCTTTCTTTATTCAAGTTTGTTTATTTTATTGTTGCAACAACCCTTCATTCAGTGTCTTAAATTTATATGACACACATGCACACAAACACACATACAACACTCGCAACAATCTCTATTCAACTTTGCTGACTAATGACCATTAAACAGTGGTGTCCACTTCGGATTTTTATGATTTTAATGATGTCCATATAAAAAAATCACTAAAAACCAAATGAAGCATAAGAGAGACTATAAAGCAACAGTAAAATGGTGGGGTGGCAAGCAGCGAGTTGGCTAAGTGAAGTGTACAGATATTAAAATAATCCTAGAACTACAAATTTAGTTTTAATTTGAGTTCATTTTATGACTGTTTTGTTGTTGTTTCTTTTTTGACATGTATAAAACAATTCATGTGTTTCTGTTTTAGTTTTTTTATAATTTGTAGTTGTGTACTTATGACATACAACAATGACATTAAATGACAATTGTTTTAGTATTTGTGTCTGAATAAAAAAGGAGTTGGCATTATAAAGCTTTCAACAAAATTAATAAGAATTTTTTGTGTAGTTATTGTTATTGTTGTTGTTTAGCATGTATTATGTCCTTTGGAGGGTTGTTAAGTGCAACCTTAAAAATATATATTATTATTTCTGGTATTATTAAAAATATGTTTATGTTTATTTCTACTACCATGTGTTAATTATTATTTTGAATAAAACAATAATTCAAACCATCCTTAAAGATACATATGTAAATATAGTCTGTTTTCAAATGAAGCAATTAAAAATACACAAAATAATATAATAATAATAATAAACAACATTTTTAGTTTTATAAGTTGTTAACATCCAAAAGACAATAAATTGTTCCCCTTAAACAACAACTAAACAAAAAAAAAACTCATCAAATTCTTTAGAATTCCCTTACAATTATTATGTTTAGTTTTAGAGAATGTGTCCCCTAAGAAAATTTTATAAATTTATGTTTCAGAAAAAATCCAAATTTTTTTAAAGAATTTTTTAATCAGAATATTTTGTTGCTATATTTTGTATCTAGTGTTATGTCGAGTTGCACGATTTTATTTCTTATTCCCTTTTTTTTCTCCTTTTTTAGTTTTTTTCTTGGTATGAAATGAGAGTCGGCCAATAAATCAGTGCGTTAATGATGTTTATATTGGGTAAGAGGATGCGGTTGTTGTTTTCGGTTAAGGCACTACATTTATTTGTTTTGTTGGGATTTTGGGGTTGGCAGTAAGTGTTGTCCCCTGTAACATTTATGTTGTTGTTATTTTTCTTTTCTCGTTAACGTACGTGATTTAGTCTTTTTAGATCGTCGTCGTTAAAGAGTATGTAAAGGTTTTGTGCTGATGCTTAGTGATCTCAACACAAGCAGTTTTATTTAATGTATAAATTTTTAAATTCATGCTTGTTGGCCGTTTGAAAACATTTGACCTTTTTGGTTGGTACTTGATATTGGACAGAAGTTAAAAGGTGTTAAATCTTAATACCACAAAATTAATTTTGTTAGTAAATAAAATGTTTTTTTACTTAGAACATGAAGTTAAAAAGTTTTAGACTGGTTTTTATAAAGTCTTATTCTTGTTTTAAAGAAAAACTATTTATTTTAATAAAGCGAAAACCCGAATAAAAATTTCGATTTTTATTCCCTTTACATTGGCTGATGAGGGTATAAACGGTTTATAAATGTCAAAACCGTAGTTTTTTTTAAACTTATAAGAACTTTAAGGCAAACCAGAAGTTGCTAGTTATAGTTTTGGGAACTTTAGTATTAAAAATCAATATAAACAGAAAACAAAGAACTCAGAATTTAGTTTTCAAATCGAAATATCAAACTGAAGAATTTTATAAATAATTTCCGAATGATGCAACGGAGTGGCGTAATATCAAAAAGAAAAAAAAAGGAAAAACTATTTTTATACTTTTTCTTCTGTTATCCTTCACAGCCAGTGGAGTACAGGGCTTTAAGGACTTAAGCTTAATTGATAAATTTGTGAAAAAAAATCTTTTTTTTTTTTACTGAAGTATAAAGATTGTAACAACAGCTTAATGGAGGGTGTTTATATCATTCGAGCTTGACGAAATTGTTTCTTGTTTAAAGCTTTTTTAACACTTTTTTAAGAAAAACTTTTATAGTTAAACTCTATTTAATATAAAAACCTATTTCTTTGTAAACATTTCTTAAAAGCTTATTTTTAAAGCAACCCTTTGGTGATTTATAATTTTTCTACAAAGATAATTTAAACTAAGATTTGATTTAAATAAATATTTTTTGTATTTGCAAAAAGGTTTCTTGATAAAAAGAAAACATTTCTAAAAAAAGCCTGTTTAAAAAAATTATTTGCTAAAATATATTTTTAAAAGCAGCTGTTTTATTAAGAGTTTTTTGTATTGAAGTTCTTAAAGATTTATTTATTATACCCTTCACAGTTGACAAGGGTATATATAGGTTTGTCATTCCGTTTGTAATTTCTACAATATTCATTTGCGACCCTATAAAATATATATAAATATCTGAATCCTTAAAGATAGGGAAGTCGATTTAGCCATGTTCGTCCGTATGTCTGTCTGTTGAAATCAAGTTCTCTCAGCCCCCCGATGTCGTACGGACGCATTATTGGTATAAAATATTCAGATAAAATCGCTTACTAACTGACCGAGGTAAGCCAAAAAAGACGACTTTTTTTACTCAAAAGTTATTACATTTAAGTGTAAGACATACCTTTTTGGAAGATTGAAAAAATTTACTAATTGGCCCAGAATCAGCAAAGATATGGGCGAAAAACCGATATGGACTAAAATTAATCTCATAAAAAAATCCAGTTTTCTAAGACTTAAAACACCATTCGGGCATATAAAAACATACGTACATACTTATTTATATGTGTTAATATATACACGCATACATAAATACACGTAGTGAAGGGTAAATAAGATTTGGCACAGCCGAATACAGCGCTCTTACTTGTTTTTTATACCCAATAAAGCTACTCTTGTCAAGGTATTTTCGAAAATTTTTTAAAAATAAAAAGTTTTCCTGAAAAAAATCTAAGACAGCTGTTTCATAAGAAGTATTGTTTTAAAAAGCTTTAAAAATAACCTTTTGGCTGTTTTTGTAATTATTTTTTAAAACAGGAGTTGTTTTTAAAAGGCCAAATAAAAAAACATTTTTAGAAAAAATTTTTCCAAAAAACCCTCCTTCATGAAAATGTGTCCTCTTATAAGACTTATGTCTTTTTTTTTTGGCACAAACGTTTTTCTGTAAACATTTTTTGAGAGCAAATATCTTTCACAAGAATAGCAGAGTTTTAATTCCTTGAAACCTACGATTTTTGTTTTAATTTAATTACGAAAAAATGATTTTTTTTTTTTGAAAGACAACATTAACATTTCATGATCATTAAAACATATGTTGTGATTTTAATTTGTTTTAGTAGTTCTTTCTTTATCTTTTCAAATTTAAATCCCAAATAATTGTATTAAGGCCGAGTTTATAACCATAATATAACGTTCCGTTTTAGCCCATGTATCATATATTTTCAACATATGGTGACAGTTCTCCACTAGTGGGTTTATTGTTTTTTTTTTTATGTTTATGGTTAGGAAAAACAAAGAACTAAATGGCTGTCTATATGTCTATCTGTATGTCTGCTTGTTTAACTACGTGTGTGTAAGATTCTGTATTTTGTCTATTTGTTTGTCTGTCTGTTTATTTATTTCATATACATTTAGTGTAGCAGGTTTTTTTTTACAGATCTTTATGATTTAGAGTTTATATCTAACTGTAGTTTTAAGGTTTTTTTTTTACTTTTAGTAACTGTCTGCTGCAACACAAACCAAAAAAAGGTTAGTATCTCCTTTATAGTGTTTTTTTGGTTACAAAAAATGTCTTGTAGGTTGTTGTTGTTGTTAAATCTTGGCTAAGGTCTCACTAAGGTTATATACGAAATTGTTTTATTTTTATAGACTTGGATGGAGTTTTCTAGGAATTTTATGCACATTTTTTTAACATTGTCTGCAGCCGTTGATAAGTAGTAAAGTGAGATGCTGCGTGTGTCTACACACTGCAGTTAACTAGTCTCAGACGCTGTATGACATAGGTTTTAACGAATTACAACCAAAAACAAAATTTATATATATTTTTTATGTGTCTGTGTGCGTGTGTGTAAGGCGTCTTTGGTTAATATTTGTAGTTTAACAATTTATAAAATATCTTAAAAAATGTGACATATTCCAGCTAATTTTGAGTTAATAAAAACAAAAATACAATCAGAAAATGTTTTTTTTTTGTATCGTAATAAATATAATTTGATACTTATGTGAGTTTGTGTTTGTGTTATTTAAAGTTTAAACAACAGCAAGTGCTCGAATAGTGTAAGGCAAGTTAGTTTAGTTGTTATAGGGTAAATAAATGTGTTTTGTTTTAGTTTTAATTTAAAAGTGTTACACAAAACAGTAAGTAGATTTTTTTTTTCGTTTTTTTAACAATATTTTTATTATGGTTATAGGTTAAGATTTAGCTGGTGAACAAGACAAAACAACAGACACATTGATGTGAGTGAGTAAATATATATAGAGTTTGAAAAATTAAAGTTTACAAAAAGAAAAATTATATAGTTTTTGTAGGAAAAAAAACAAAAATGTCATGCTTTTTCTTTAAATAAAAACTCATCATTATTAAATAATAAAAATAACTTTTAAGAAAAAGAAAAAACTTAAGAAGAGTAGAAGATTTATAACATTTTTGTAAAATTGCAAGCGCCTTCAAACAAAGACAATCATTTTTAAAAAGAAATTGACTTTGTTTGCAAAAAAAAACTCCTGTTTTTTAACTGTCAAACCACCAGGGTTTACGAATTTTTTTTGCTCTTTTAACTTTAACAGTGGCATAAAATTTTATTTTAAACAATGGTTAACAGATTTTTTTTGTTTATTAAAAAACGAAGAAGAAGAAGAAACGGCGTTGTTCACCCATATCAATTACTTAAACTCCGTTCATGACAGCGCGCAAAACTTTATGTAGAAGTAAACGTGTTTGTGTGTGTATTTGTAAGGCCACAAAATAAAGCTTAAGTTACATTAAATACAGACGGGATAAATGCAGTCAGTTTTTATTTTATTTTTTTTTTTAAACATAGGAGGTATTTATACAATGATATGTCTTATTGTTAACGATTTAGGATGCAGGATTTTTGTATGTATTTTCTTTTCACCTGACACACAAAAAACTCTTCTCAAAAGATGAGCAGGAAGAAACAAACAGAAAATAAAGCCAATCAATTCTTTTTTCTTTATCAAAAGTAATGGTATTGTTTAAAGAAAAAAAGGCAAAAAAGCAAATGTTCGTTTTTATTAAGGAAATTTTATACAACAATAACTATAACAACAGTTCACATATGTTTTAAAGCGTTTTTTTTTGTGCAACCAAAAAATGTGACATACAAACCAACATATGTTCTTACGCCCTCAAAACAAAATGAAGCCAAAATGTTAAAGAAAAAAATAAAAAATATACATACATATTTGAAATTGTGTTTAAGTTTTAAATTTGGTGCTTTTTGTTATTTTTTTTTTTAACAAAAACGAAAACTTTTGTGCAAAACAACATTTAATTGTGCATACAATTAAAAAAACAAATCATTAAAATGGGGGGGTTTTCATTAAATTTGTAGATTCTTAAAAAAAATTACTTAATAAGTTGAATTATTAAACGTTTGAGTTTAACTTCTATGAAAACTAAAGACTTAGGACAAAAACATGTTTTACTTGATAAATAAACCGAACAAAGACTTAAGACAAAAACTTATTTTAGGTTAAGAAAATGTTGACATTTTAATCCATCTTTTTGTTTTCTAATTTAACAAAGAGCAACATTTTTAACGAATTAAAGTACAAATAAATTTTAGAATTTAAGCAAAAGAACCTTGTTTAAACACTGGAAAAATAAATAACTTAATTATTTATTTATTATTGTTATAATTATTATTTTTGTTTAAAATAAAGAAAAAAGAAAATTTAAAATTTACTCCCTTATTCATAAACGGTTTATAAAGTTATCAAAGAGTTATAAAACTGACTTTGTACGAAAATCTGTCCTTTAAACCTTTAATTATATTATGAATAAAAATTATTTTTGTTCACAAGTTTTAGAAAATATTAAAAAAATTATTTGAATGTTTCGAGTACTAATTTTTAAAATTTTTTAAAACTTAAAATTTTTCTTTAATTTTTTTTTAAATTAATTTAACAGAACATTTCAAAAACTTCTCCCCTTTTGTAATTAAAAAGTATAATCAAAAAGGAAACTATTTGAATTCTACATTTTCTTTTCAGTTTTTATTGCAGTTTTTACAACCTATTTAAAGATTTCTAGTTGTGATTTCTTAAGCAGAAATACTTCTTTATTATGTTTCCAAAACATATATTTAGTTAAAATTTTTCTGCACAAAAAAAAAACACAAAACAAAACACCATAAAAACTTATGAGAATTTGTTGTTTTAAGTTCATTTGCTGCTGTAAATGCCACTGCAACAATAAAGTAAAGCAAGTAAAGTAAAGAAAAATAGAATATTTAAAACCGGCTTGTAGCAGGTGTTATATGCGGCCACAATCTACAGCAACGATAAAATAAACTGCACAAGGCACTTCCGCGCATTTTTCATCCAAAGTTACACATAATTTTTTTTTTTATAAATTTTTTTTTCTTAACATTTTTCAGACTATAGTTAAACTCGAGGAACGGAGAAAACGCCAAATTAAATGAGAAACTTGCAAATGTTAAAAACCCCAAAAAAAACCTAAAAAACTATTGCATACACTTAAATAATAAAAGAAAAATTAAAATTTACCACAACCTAAACAACAAAGTAAAGGGAATATTACTAAAAGCTAGGGTAACTGACTTTATGAGATTGACAAAGGGACGGACATACATACATATGTATGTATAATATATACTCTTATTGTGTCACTTTTATAATGAAAATGTAATTAACAAACGCAACCATGTAAAGATGATGATGACAATAGCAAACATGCCACAAACATGGGGAAGGACAGACACACACAGCCATACAGCCTAACCCACTATTAAAAGCGAATTTGATGATGAGTAGCTCTTGTTTTTCCTCACATTTGCCTAACTTTAAGGGTAAAAGGAGTAACGGAATGCAAAATACTACACATGCACATACATTTATATGCACATATGTACGTGCTGTATGTAATAATAATATCGTGTTGAAAAAGGTTTATTGTCACTGCGTTTTTTTAGTGTGTTCTCGCAGAATAGCTGGCTGGCAGTTAGGTCTTCCAAGTTCACACGCCAACAACGTATAATCACTTGCTAAACAATGCATGGAATTGAAGTTTTATTTTATTTTATTTTTTTTTATTACTTTTTGTGTTTTCATATTTTTTGCTGTTGAACTGCAACAACACAGTAGAAAATAAAGAAAAGAAACAACACATTTTTGAACATGTTCAAGTGCTTGTTTTTGTATATTTTTTTTTTTTTTTGTATTTAGGTTGATTTTTGCTTACACTTTTATATTTTACGAGTACCTTAAGTAGTTGGGCTGTAAAGTACTTTTAACAAGGCAAAGGAAATAAGAGATTCACAACGATTCTTCTATGAGCTACAGTGTGGTTTGTTAACATGTGAGAGATCACAAAAAGCTATTAAGCATCTTTCAAGATAAAACAAACTTTTAAAGTATTCTATAGATACCAAAGCATATGCTTTAGTCCTATAGAGGCTATAAGCACGTTGGGAAAAATATGTAAAAAAATTGCAATAAAATAAACTAAGAAAATGTCAAGTATAATGAAGGCAAAACAAGAAAAAAAAACCGCATAATTCCCCATTAAGGAT
>NDXZ01029185.1:0-12158 GCA_003055125.1 Paykullia maculata | reverse complement strand
TTTAGGGGAAAAAATTTGCCACGTCCATAAAAAAAAATCCCGATCTGATGGAAAAAAACCGACAACAGATTTGAGTTCAGCGCATCAAAATCCATATAATCCACATAGTTTTATTTAATGAAGGATTTTGCTGCTGAGCAGTGTTATCACAAAATTCGGTAGACAAATTTGAATTTACGTCAATGTAAGAACGTATAAGTGATGTCCGAGAATGGGTCTTATATGGGAACAATAGAAACAATATTAGAGAATATAGCATCGGAGGCCTGATAGCCTGTGGTAATTCGGGCTCGATTTCCGGCAGAATCTCTGGGGACGGTTACACTACATTAGAAACAAGTCTTTATTACTTCGTTCAGTTAATTTATTTTATTTTATTGTAAAGAATTTTTTCCATAAGTAGAATAATCCCACGTTAAGAATCCCTGTTTTAAGAGAAACTCAAAACCAAGTGTTCGTTCTTATATTCTTATCGTGCTTTTGTTTGCTGGGTCGATCATGGTGTTGGCGGTAGCGGCAGTAGCAAACTAGAGCTTCATAAATTTTGGAGGCAAAAAAAAAAGTTTGAACTACCAGCGGTAGCAAAGGGTGAACAGCCATAATGTGGTGCAATAATGTTGTATGAATGTCCAACATGCAACATTTGTTTGCTCTTGATAGCAGCAGTTACTATTATTTGTGCTGTAAATATTGTGCCATTTTCAAATAAATATCTGGTGTTTTATTTTACTTTGTTGCTTGTGGTTTTCTCCTCATCTAAAACAAAGCCAAAGACATGACTGGCGAAAACATTTTAAAGGAAGCCATAGTGCAGTGACACTTCCTTTAGTTTTTTTTTTGCTTCTGCTTAGTTTTTGTTATCATTTTACATGTTTGGTCTGGTTACAGTGAAAAGAACTTTTGTTTTCTGTTAATTAAAAGAAATAAAATAGAACAACAACAACAATAAAATAGAAAACTTTATACTTTTTTTATAAATTCGAATTGTACTACATTAGTTGTTTTTATTGTGTTTTTTTTTTCAACAAGTTGAGAAAAGTAAAGTAGAACCAAAGTGTTCAAATTAGCCAGAATAATAGTTTCTTTTTCCTTCTTTCCTCTTTTTTGGTTTCTTTTCTACTTTGCTTAAACGTTAGAAAAAGAATTGTTATACATAACTGGTAGTATAAGAGGAATAGTATTGCCAGAATATGCAAATTATGGACAGATAAAAAGAAAATTTATTTATAACTTTTAATAATACATATTTTTTTGCAAACTATAAATATATAAATATATGATAAAAATTTATAAGATTCCTGTGTGTAAAGTTTGTGTTTGCGCAAGTTTTACAAAATTAATTTTCTTGATAAAAACTAAACCAAATGTGGGCAAAAAAACTAAGGATTTTTTAAAATAAATTCAAACTATTAATGCCCAAATTTACTGTCATTACAAATATTTATGAACTAAAATTATTTAAATTTAACTAATATGGCTTTTGATGCCTTAACTAATGGCAAACTAATGGCTGTGAATTAAATAAGTATCTTTGGCAAAACCATAACTAATGACAATGAATTTGCGCTTAAGAGAAATATAAAAGGTCACCCAATATATGTATTAAGCGCTAACTGATGCAGCTTTAAACGAAAAATAATTGAACAAATCGTATTCAGTAGTTATGTAAATAGTCCTTAGCCAATCTTAATCTGGCAGTTTTACTCCAAAAATGTTTACCATTTACATTACAACAACAATTAACTGTTGGTAGGTACATACATTTCGGATTTGATTTGAAATGTATAAAACCTTTATTTAAGTCGAAGAACAATGATCTATATAATTCAATGTTTAAAGATGATTTCATGTGAATATTGACCGCGGCTACGCTTCAAATGATTTATACGCTGGCTCCAATTTTGGCATACTCTCTCCAACATATCGGCCGATATCTCCCGAATAAATTCTTTAATATTGGCTTCCAGTGCGTCAACCGTTGCGGGCTTGTCCCTATAGACATGAGCCTTAACATTGCCCCACAAAAAATAGTCTAAAAGCGTTAAATCGCATGGTCTAGACGGCCAATTATCCGGCCCCAAACGTGAAATTAACTGTCCACCGAACTCGCCTCTCAATTTGGCCATTGTTTCAGGTGCTGTGTGGCATGTGACACCGTCTTGCTGAAAAAAGAAAAATTGTACTCATCGCACAGTAGCGCTAGCCATTCACAGTAACGGCGCCGAATCGATAATTCACGGTCATCAAGAACACTGGCGGACACAGCTGCGATGTTTTCCTCTGTCCGCATTTAACGTATGCGTGTTCTTGGTTTAATGTCCAATAATGTAAATTTGGTGGATTCCGGATAGCCGCCTTAGAAGGTCGCGTTTTTTTTTACAATAAAATTCAATAATTTGCCAGCGTTGTTCGTTTTTAAGTCGATTCATGGTTAAAATATAGACCAAACTGAACATGTTTAAAAGGACCATGTTACACGAAAAGGGCTGAGCTGCAAAAAACACAAAAAACACCAAAAAGAAAGTTGCTAAAAAATTGCCCTTTACCTTGTGCTCACATGTCAAAATATAATGTGCGATTGCAGTCCATTATGGTAAACAGTTTATATTTAGTGCTGATAACAAACAAATTAAAATAGATACAACTTGTAAACTACCATTCCGATTTATTTTAAACTTGAAACATCTATAAAGAACAAGTTAGGCTTTCAGAACATTATGCTAAAAAGAAATACGTTTGAGTTTTGCCTCAGCTGCAATTGACTACAATCCTTATTTGGGAAGCGTAGATCTTGGAAAATTTATTTTCAGTTATAAATTTTTTTATTTATATGTGTTTATTTTTATATATGCCAACAAGTCATTATGAAAGATAGATATTGTTTCCTTACGCAGAAGTACATGTTCATGTAAAAACTTAGGTTAACTATTTTAACTAAGATCTGTGGCCGAATTCTCGCATTCGATAGTGATCGAAAGTTTATTTTTGGTATTGAAGTTCTAATAGGAATTCTCTCAATTTCAATCGCTATCGAATGCGAGAATTTGGTCCCTGTTCTTTTATGTACACATCTGTGGTTCGTGTAGACAAAATTAAATGCAGTTACTTGGTGTTGGATTTGCTGGATTTCCCAAGTGAGTAACCTGAATGGCTAACACCGGTGCGTCTCAGGTAATTAGGTGGTAATCCAGACTGCATTTTACCTCTGAAACTCAGCTGTATTTTTTTTGCCCGCCTAGAGGTAGTTGGCAGCCCCAACACTAGGATCGGAGTGCAGTGGTCCAATCAGCCCTCACTTTTAAACTACTACGATTACAGAAACGTCATTTTGACGCCCTATGCTCACACTGAACTTTATTTAAGTATTTATGGTGTTCAGAAATGTAATTATATTTATATTTGGATAAATAAAGGACATATACATATATATATATACTTGGTGTTGGAAGAGTAATTTTTTTTTAAATATACAATTTACCTAAAATATGATCGTCTTTAATATAAAAAAAATTATTTTAAAGTCGCAAAAAGATACACATTTGAATACAATTAATTTTTTTTATAGATTTCACTAAAAACAAAATAATTCATAATATTATTTTAAAACAAAAGGAAGATATAAAAAATATTGTTAAATGTTAAAAAACTAAAAAGATGGTATAAAATTAAATAACAACTGGTAACACACGCGCTTTAAAACATCTCGTGATCTTAAAAAACAAGATTTAATATTTTTAAAGTTTTTTCTTTCGTTTTATTTCATTAATTTTAACAGCAACAAAAAAAATAAATTATCATACTAATTGTTAAGAAATAAAAAATGTTTGCATATATAAAATAACCATAAAAAAATATATAAAATATTTATATTTCAACAAAAGAATTCTTATCTGGATCATTTTTATAATTTATGTTAATTTACCTGCATGCTCATGTGTTCATTTTTAAATTGAATTGTATTTTTTTTATTAATGATTTGTTAAAATTATTAAGTTAACAAGTTTTTGAAAAGAAGAAGGAAAAAATATTAAAAAGTTTACTGAACTTGTTTTAACTTGCACAAAGTATTTTAATTTCAATCTTAATTTTATCTTCACATTTCCCATATTAATTTCATTGAAATCGAAAACAAATATATTTTAGAGTAACCAAAAAACAAAAAGAAATTACAATAACAAATAAATTTTTATACAGCCATGATTAAACATGAAAATTAACTGTAATTTTTGTATTTTTCTTTTTTACATTTACAGTTTTTGTTTGTTTTGTAGTTATTTTTTTTTTTGTAATATTAGGGGCATTCAAGGTGGACGTTTTGTTTTTGTATCGTAGAAAAAAAGTTTTGTCTGGTGGAAACATAAAAAAATATTTGTTTATAAAAATACAAAAAAAAAAGTTGCTCTTTTTAATATAATTTCAGCAAACAGTTAATATATTTATTTAGTTGAGGCTTAAATAAAAATAAAAATAAAAAAATAAAACAAACTACATATAAAGGGTGGTCCAATATGTAAAACAAAAAGTTTTCAGAGAATTATATTAGTATTTTTTATTATGATAAAAGGATCTATGACAATTATGTGTGAAACAAAATATCAACCAAATGCTCACCACGACTTCGGTGGCATACTTCTATCCGATGGTCCATATGTTCAATGACTCTGAGACATAATTGAGTTTCAATGTCGTTAATGTGCCGAATTATCTCGTCCATTAGCTCTTGAATTGTTCTTAGCTTATTGACGTACACTTTTTCTTTTAAATATCCCTAAAGAAAGAAGTCCAACGGTGTCAAATCACATGATCGTGGCGGCCAATTAACATCATCACGACGTGAAATAACACGGCCATTGAGTGTCAGCCATTGTTTCGTTGGCTGTGTGGCAAGTGGCACCATCCTGTTGGAACCACATATCGTCCAGGTCCATATCCTCAGTTTCTGGTCACAAGAAATCTGTTATCTCGCAATAGTGAACACCATTCACGATAACTGTTTGGCTGACCGTATTTTCGAAGAACTACGGCCAGCCCATAAACCGCACCAAACAGTCACTGTTTGTGAATGCATCGGCTTTCCAACAATCACTAGTGGATTCTCATTTACCCAAATGCGGCAATTCTGCTTGTTAACGAATCCACTGAGATGGAAGTGTACCTCGTCGCTAAGATGATTTTCTTTGTAGAGTCAACGTTCACTTCTGTTTGTTCAACCAAACATTTGACGTATTGACGACGCTTGAAATGGTCAGCTCTTGAGTCTATTGAACCTTGTTAGCGTGTAAACTGAAATCTTTATTCAAAATTCGCATCAGTGATGTTTGTGAGATGTTCAATTGTGGGGCACGACGACGAGTCGAGGTTCGCAAAACGAACTGGGCGAGCATGCACAGGTGTTTTCACATTTCCTACAGACCCGGTTTGCTGAAATTTGGCCGCGACTCTCCCGATTTTGGACACATTTGGTCGATTATGCCGACCAAAAAAATCACGAAGTGAACGAAATGCATTTTAATTTGAACGCACATTTTCATAAAAGGCTTCAACAATCTGAAGGCACTGCTCAATTGTGTACCTCTTCATGGTTGAATTTGTCAAACACTGAAACAAAGAAATGTCAAATTAAGTTGGGCAAAAAACTTGACGTTAAGGTGTGACTCACAATTAACATCGTGCATTTTGGGTGGACCACCCTTAAGTATATGTTTTAATAAATTTTCAGAGTTCATCTTTAGAAATGAATTTAATAAACACTTGACCCTGGCGTATGTTGCGATTTGTTCATTATGTTCTTCACAACAATATTGGTTTCACACAAACAAATCATACACAATTCCTCTTTAATTCAAAGATTAGTTTGTCACGGTAATCATTAAATAATAACATTTTAAAACTGAACTGTCGAAAGTTAGAAATGTTATCTCAGGTAGTAAATTTTATAAATACTTATGGTCGGCTAAGAGTCTAAATTAGTCCGTAATAAAAGAACTTTTAATTTGAAAATTTTTTAAATTTTTT
This sequence comes from Paykullia maculata, assembly GCA_003055125.1. NCBI lineage: Eukaryota > Metazoa > Arthropoda > Insecta > Diptera > Rhinophoridae > Paykullia > Paykullia maculata. Next base: position 6,143 of record NDXZ01029185.1, on the reverse strand, counting down.
AACCTGAATATTTGTGTTTTGCACTCGTAGTAGTAGCAACTTTTAACACTGATTGCTAAATCTAGTTAATATAATAATCTATGTCTCTAATATCAATAAATATTGAAAAGTTTCTATCTTGTAGTCTTCCTTTTTTTCAGTGAATACCCTAAATACTTTGAACAATATCTTTTGGTTTACTTGTGCATTTTCCATTTTTTAAAAATTTTCTTCTTTTGCTTATTAACCATGATTTGCTTTGGTCTCTGTTATGTTTTCGGCTTGATTTCAATGTTTGATGGGGGTAGATGGGCTCTAGTTAGTTCGCTGACAGTCTAACGTGTCGGCTGTCGTTTGTCTGACTATTCGTCCAAATGGCTCTTATTTCAATTGTTGTATACAAGTAGTAGTGTGAGATGATATTTTTTTCTTCTATATTTATTTGGTTGAATTCGTTGCTTTTACAAAATAATCATCAAATGTTATTTGATTTTATTTAAAAATTGTTTTGTTGTTCTGTTGCGCAGGCAGACTACTTGGATTTGCCATTGATAATAGTCACGTTTAAGCCATCAACATTTTCTGTGTTTCTGTTTCCTTTTAGTTTGCAATTGAAGCCTAACGATTTGTTCATGTTTTAAATATGACTTCATAACTACTCGTATTAAATTGAAATAGAATTGAGTTTTCTATGGAATTTCAAATGGATGCCATGTTACAACAATCGTATGCCCTGTGTGTGGCTCCTTTTTTACACAACAACTACTTGTTGTTGAAGAAGCAAAGATCATCTTCAATATTTTTTTAGAAAAAAAAAATCGTGCAAATGCGTATTTTATTATTAATATGTACTTGCAAAAAAATATTTAAAAAAATAAAAAAATAGCCATTACTAGTGTTATAAACAACTAGGAATAGGAAGTACAGCTGAGTTTAATCAAACACGAATTTTTATTTAGGTAAAATTAAATTGATATTTTCAAAAAGTATTCCATGCATTTTCCTAAGAGAATATTATTGATTTTTGACATATTTTCAGTCAATTTTCGTAGAATTTTCTTTGGCTACTACCAGTGGCGGAGGTTCCTATTTCCAAACATTGTTTTAAAGAATTTAAGGCCGTATCTCGGCAGAGGTCTGTATAATGTCTTTAAAGTCGTATTTATGACGTTGCCCCTAAGAAAATAATCAATAGGCGTTAAATGGTACCATCTTGACTGGATCTTTTTGAAAAATAACGCATTTAGAAGGTGTTTACTTTATTAAACCGATTGCTTAACCTGTCAAGTCATGTGGCACCGTCCTGTTGGAAAGCACTTACGTTTTCCGTTAAAATCTTATCCAATTTGCAAATGTTGTTCTGGCATTAGTCTATTCATGATAAAGTTACAAATGCAAGTGACAATACAGTTGCCAGATCTTTCAACTATTTGACGATGTGATCCCTGTCAAAAAATTAATCTTTAAAAACATTCTTTGGTTATAGAAATTTTTACATTTAAAAAAATAGAAAATTCTCTATAACTGCTAAAGTTTACAAATAATAAATATTTATTTTATATGTTTTACACAGAAAAAACTAAAAAAAATTGTTTTAATCACCAAATGATTCAACCAACGAAAACAATGTTCAAATTTGCACCTATCACCAAAATGATTATATGAATTACTTAGAATATTAAACATATAAAAACAGCGATTTTTTCCATTTAACAAAATTTGAGATTTTAATTCAAAAATAAATTTAATAAAATAATTACTTTGAACAAGTTGTTAATTGAATAAATCAAAATGTTAATTGAAAAAATATCAATGTCATTGAAAAGAAAACATTTGCGCCATCTATCGTTGCCCCAAAACATCGTCTCATACGATTGGGTGGTGTGTACAGATCCTTGCTAAGTTAAGTGGTATGTGTGGTCTTTTTTAAAATTTAATTTTTTTAATTTCATCCTCTGTCGTGATTCGAACGTGGGTACTTTCGGTTTTAAAGTTCGACGCTCTAACAACTACACCATGCAACCGACAAAAATATAAAAACCAAAATCAGCTTTGAATATTTTAAAACGTTAAACCAATATTTTCAATAAGAGCTTAACTCAATTAAGACAGTTGATTGAACGAATTAATTATTTAATTCAAACAAATTTTTCTTCAATAAAGCACCCAATTGAGAAAAAAATATAAAATTATTGATTAAATAATTAATTGAATTAATTTAAATCGTAATTAAATTTAATCCTGAATTCCAATAACACCTTAATTGAAAAAAATGTGCCGATATTTATTTTCTGTATAGTAGTTCTTCTTATTAGTCCAGTAGGAGGTATTTATAGTCAACTCCTCCTACTCCGCGCATGTCAAAGCAAAAGTGACCGGTAATCGCGGCCATGATATTCCTTAGCTCTACCGCCTGGTAAAACTTAAAATTTACATAAAAATTTGCGCGTTTACCCTTGGCTAAGTTATCCTTGTCGTTGCGTACTTTGGCTCATTAGACCACAGGCAGGCAGAAAAAGGGATGCCACAGGTAAGGTCAATTGCCTCGTCGCCGAGTTTCGTGCATCGCAATAAAGTTCTGAAACATTAGTGATGTCAAGTAGACATCAGTCAGAGCGTTGAAGATCCTTATATGTATTCCTACCAAATATCTTGCAATGTCGCAGCATGTTTGCCGTTTGACTAATCGCCGACATTTTGGTTCATAGAACACTGTAGTCGTCAGGTAACCTTAATGATATTCAGACTTCCACTTGTGCCATAAATAAACCTCCGCCAACTGCTGTTCTCCTCCTAGACCTGTCTGTACTATATTCCAACATTTTGTTACAAGTCTCGTTATATAGAAAATTCTCGATGAAAAGATGTTTTTATTTTGTAAAATAATTTATATTTTCTGTTTTTTTTTTTCAATCTACAACAAAAGATCATTAGGGAAATACAAAGTACTTTAAAAAACATAATTTTTATGTCTGACCTATGACAAGTTGATTAATTACGAGTTTTGTAATTCTTGACGGTTTTCTTTTTATTTATAATATTTTTGTACTCAACAATTCAAAGGGAAACATAATCCTTCTCATGCTGTTGTCTTTTGCGGTTATAGGTGCTAATCCATCCCACCTTTAGTTTCATTCGCTTTATTAATTCTAGTCGTTTTATAAATAAGTTTTAACCCTTTTGTCTGGTATTACCACAACAATGGCAACAATAATCATTTATCACTGGCAACACAGCCGTCTGACATTGTCCATTTAATACACTTTAGTTGTGTAACTGCTGTTATGTGCATAACGTTGCTGTTGCATTTGGTGTTGTTGTTGTTGCTGTTTGTTGTCTTAAAGACATTGAATGTCAACGTTTAAAGCATTAAACTGAGCTGATTAAACATTAATTATTTGCCATAAACAACAGCATTACAAGTCAGTAGTCACGACATCGAAATAAATTGGACATACATAGAACTTTAATGTCCTTTAAATTTTAAGAATCAAAGAAAAAAAAATCAATCTTTAACTTTAATCGTATTTCTGATGATGTCGATGGGCTCTGCCTGACATTGTTGCATGATGTTTCATGGAGACATTCATTCATCATGTTGTCGCGTTTATTGCCACCCAAAATATTAATGCTGCCAACACAAAAACTAACAGCAGCAACAGGCTGAAAAAGGTTAAGACGTTACCGTATGCAAACCTGGCAGTTAATAAAGCTGGCTTCAGACTAGCATTATACTGTCCGATTCATCTGTTTAATGCGGCTAAAAAAAAATATTTAAGACAATTTATTTTAGTTTTATTCTGGCTCAAGTTCATTTTTAAATTTTCAAAGAAAATATTTATTTAGAAAGATTTTATCGATTTTTTAAATTAAACCTCTAATAGATATTGCTCTAATCGCTTTTAAGATGTTGTTGAAAAGATGGATTCTAAGAGGCATTACTCGATTACTCATCGTTCTTTTGAAATCATTGAAATAAATTCAAAAGCAAGGAAATGGGATTGAAATTTTTCGTCATGACAAAGCTACCGGAGCCAGTAGTCGCATTAAATTTACCCAGAGAGTACATACGTTTATCTAACTACAGCTTACTGAAATACGCCTGCATTGAGTCAAAGGCCTCGAAAATTGGCTTGATCTGTTTCTGCCTTTAACTAATAAGTCTACATCACTTATGTATATAGATTATGCGTTCTATATGTAATTGTAATCTTATTAAGTCATATAAGAAGCTGTTTTTTGACAATAAAAATTTTGGTGCAGTTTTTTCCATAAAGTTTGGTTGACAAACAGAAAAGAAAAAAATAACTAAACCGTTTTGCTGTGTACTTTTGAATTAGGTTCTATAAATGCTATTAACGTTTAAGAAAATACTTTTCTCAGAATGACAATGACTGCTCTTTTTGTAAAAAAAAAAATTGTTAAAAGGAATTTGGTTTCAAATAACTTAGGCATTTAGGAAAGGGTTAGGTTTTATATTACTCCTAGTTTTAGGCCAAAACTTCGCGTTTGTAGGGTTCTGTCTATAGTGGTATCTTCGATGATAAACAATAAAAACGCTGCAACTTTTTTAATGAATAATGAACTTATTCATTAGCTTTTTCTCCTGTAGCGCTTCGACCACGATTTGTTAAACATTTTTGAAAAATTGTAAAACGCAAATATTTTGTTTTTATATATTCTTTACTTATTAAACTCTGTTTGTTCCAAGTTTTTGTAAAATTGTCCAATGGTTAGCGCAATTTGTTCCCTTTTTCTAGTCTTTTTTTCTTCTTTAATATCAACAATAATGATTTTGTGCAATATTTTTCTAACGAAAAAAAAAAAAAAATAATTGCATCAACAGCAACTTTGAATACCGGGCGACGCTCCCATTTCTAGTACATTTTGTAGTTAAATTGTAACTAGTTAACAAACATACATATGTACATATTCTCTCTCTTTCTCTCTTTTTTTATACCCTTCACCTTAGGTGATAAGGGTATATATAAGTTTGTCATTCCGTTTGTAATTTCTACAATATTTATTTGCGACCCCATAAAGTATATATATTCTGAATCCTTATAGATAGGGAAGTCGATTTAGCCATGTCCGCCTGTCAGTCTGTTGAAATCAACTTTCCTCAGCCCCCCGATGATGTCGTACGGACGCGTTATTGGTATTAAACGATCAGAAATTAGACATGCCTTCCTGAGATGTTTGCTATTGAAAACGAGTAAAATTGCTTAATAACTGACCGAGATATAAGCCAAAAAAGACGACTACCGTCTGTTGAAATCAAGTTTTCTCAGCCCACCGATGTTGTACGGATGCGTTATTGGTATCAAACAATCAGAAATTAGACATGCCTTTTGAGAAATAAATTTTTTTTTTTTCGAGATATTGGCAAAAACAATTTTTTTTTACGGAAATACGCGTAGTGAAGGGTATAAAAGATTTGGCACCGCCAACTATAGCGCTCTTACTTGTTTTTTTTTCTTCTTGATTTTAAAACTTAAACGTGAAATCAATTGCAACACAAACAAATTGTGGCAAAAACTAAAAAAAAAAAATCGTCAACATAAAAATAAAAAGTTTTGCAACAAATGAAACAATTTTTTTCTTTATTTCGTAACTGCTTGAATTTTGGAAGCAATAAAGTTGCAAATATAAACAAATTGAAACAAATCACACACACACACCCAAACAAATTTTGATTAAAAAAAAAACTCTATTGATTTTCAAGGAATTGTTACAAAAGTTTCTCAGATAAAATCAAATTTAATTTTTTTTCATTAAATTTTATTTAAAAATTTGTCATCATCACAAAAGCTACAAAATTGCGTAAATTACAGCTGAAATAACAAAATTTATTTAAATTTTTTTAAAATTCCCCCAAATTATTTATCTCACCAAATAATACAATAATAATAAAAACACAAATGTAATAGAAAAACAAATGTATAAAATAAAAATTATTTACATATGTATGTACCATACGTTTGTATATGTGATTGTGCGTTACACACACACACGTTAAATAAATTTCAAATAATTGACACAAAACAAGGTGCAGTTGCTGCACATAGACGTTACATATAAATAAACTTTTGATTTCAATTAAAAAATACTATAGAGATATACAAATGTGTGTTAAGCAAACTTTGCAGAAAAATTTTAATTTT
>NDXZ01029180.1:972-11685 GCA_003055125.1 Paykullia maculata | reverse complement strand
TTCCTAGAGCAATTCTACACGTAATTCGATTGTGTCATAATTTGTAAGGATTTGCTGCTTGCACGAATATGAATTGTTCACTATACTTTGTACATATGGGTGTGTATGACATAACTGTCTTTTGAGTATGTGTAAGGAACAACAACAAAAAAATACAACTGTATTAGTTGGTTGCTTTATGAATTTTAGAATTTTTCCTGTGTTTTTTTTTATTGTTTTATTGAATTATGAAGTTCAACTTAGTAAATTATGTGGACGTGCTCCAGAGATAAATACTATCTCGTACACAAACAAACAAACGTATGGTGTAAAATATGTTGTGGTCTATTGATCCTTAGGGGAATTAAGAATGAGAGAAAATGAGTACAATTATGTAATTGTTAAGCTTTTTAAGCATTTCCTAATTGGTGACATTTAATTATAGTTAAGGAGGAAGTGTGAAACAACTCATTTTGGTTTAATGAGAGGAATTAATTTTGAAAATAAGTTACAGCTTATTTTGGCAGGAGCTACAAAATAATTAAGATTTGGAGTTTAAAAAACAAACAACGCGTTGCAACATGTCACTGTTTGGTAAGCAGTTTGGGCTGTCCCATAAAGACCAGTAGCCTGAAAAGGATGGAATGAAGTTCTGGAGTTGCATAAAGTCAAAGGCGACAGCACTAGTGCTCGACATACCGACAATATAAAACAGTTATTTTTGTTTAAATGGGATAATTTGAATGTGGTTCCATATGTGCTACAGTCCGTGATGGAATTTATTACTATGTAAAAAATTTTGCGTTAATTTTTTTTCTTATTTCGCTGACCAAAAGTTTGGGACACAAAATTTTAATTTTGTACTGTCACACAGACTTCACTTATATTTTTTATTTTGTTAAGTGGTTAGGTTAGTAAGAACTGGGGATGTCAAACGGGACTGCTTTGGCAAATCTTAGGATTCGGGATCCCGTCATTTAATACTATCGAAAAATCGACATTTTTTTCTTTAAATAATATCCGAATCAGAATCTTCTGCAGACAAATCAGTGGAAGTTTCATTGTTTTGAATTTAAGATATTAACTTTTTTAGTTCATTTCTAATAAAAAAACATTTCAAAATCATTATCAAAATCATTTGTTAGTTTTGGATTCTTCAAAAAGTTCAAACGTGTTGAGTAAGTTGTTCTTCTGTTCTGTGTTCTTTTAAGAAGAGCTTTTTCCCAGTTCATCACTTAATTTGCAATCAATTTTTGAAATTTCTTTGAGCAAAAATGCAGCTTCGGCTTTATATAGATTTATATTACTGCGACAGAGGACTTCAAATGTTGCCTTTACTGGGCTTAAAATAAATATAATTTGTTTTAGTAAAGCAAATTCTTCATCAGACAATTTAATTCACAAAATTGTTTCAAAATGTGTGTTCCACTTTGTTTTGCAGTTTAGAATAAGTTTTATTTGTCTCCCATATTCTTCTTTTACGTATTTCTGCTAAACCTTATTATTTGTAAGCGACTTTTGAAATATTTTAGATATTTTTAATATATATAAAAAACGAGATTTCCTGGGATTTTTTATAACAAATCCCGGGATTTTTGGGATCGGGATTTCGGGATTGGCATCCCTAGTAAAAAAAAGACAGCTACAAAGAAAAATAAAGGTGCAGCTTACTTGGATCCGAGAAAGACGGTCCCTTTGTGGTTCCTCTAAAGAGTGTGGAAGAGAAAGAAAGGGACAGATTAAAGATAAGATTAGAGATGAGAGACAGCAAAATTTTTTTTGTTATAAAAAAGCCAAAAAAAAAGTTTTATTATGAATAAACGATTTAAGATTTTCTAACACATTTAGCTTTTGGTTGGCCCCTTTCCATCGTTTAAGGCCCTGATCAGATTTAGTCGTTCGATATGTTAAAAATTTAATGTGTGTTCAGAAATTGTGATTTGTGTGACAGATTTTTTGACAAGTGTGTCCGATTTGATAATCTTTTGGAAATTTTTATAAAATTGTAGTTTCTGTGCGATCAGAGTTGCTTTTCGTAAAGCAGCTGTACAAAAAAATTACAAGTAATTTATTTATATTGCATAGAAACGTTAAAATAAATTTGGGGCCGAGAATATTTGTAAATATGAGTTTTTTGTATGACAGTGTGGCATCTAATCACACATTTTGTTGCGATTTTCTCATGTAGGACAGAACTCTATCAGATTTTTATTTGACATAATCGCACGACTTTGTAGGATAGTCAGTCATGGCCTTTAGCAGTAATCGGCAAACATTCTGGAGTTTCTTCTGCCCTTACAGCGCTTTTTCATCTGTTTAATGTCGTGATGGAACCTTTTTCCGTGCTCGTTGGTATCAGCTCTCAAACTCTCAAAAAAACCCGGGTGTGAGTCAAAAATAATAAAACTCTAATGACATGTTGCGAGCGATAATAACTCGCATACAAACTCTGTCAATCTTATAGTAGCAAATTTCATTATTTAAATCGAGATCGATTAAATCGAATAAGAGTTCTCGCGACAAACTCATATCGCGAACTAAGTCGTATTGGTCATCTTGAGTTGCCAAGTCTGGCTTGGTTGAGATTTCGTTAAACTTACTAGTCATTGTCGCCATTAACGTTGCGCGATTGGCTTATCCACTCGTTGATGATCAATAACACAGAGCGACGAATTTTGAAAAAAGGTTGAAACCCTGGGACTATTGAGGTGAAATATAGCAAAATATCCAACTCGAAATAGCGAAAAGCAGGATTTAAAATTTTAAATTAAGATATCTGAAACAAAGAAGTAGATATAACAGAGAGGTCAAAAGGCAAAAATTCTCTGAAAACGACTGAACTAGCGCTGTTATAATGTCTCGAATATGGCGAAAAACCGGGATTTAGCGCTTTATGATATCTCGGAAGCCTATTGCGATGGATTAAAAATTTGTTGGCCTGTGTAATCAATAAAACAAAATTTTTTTTGCCGTCAGTTCTTCTGTCAATTGAAGTCAGTTAACATGGAAATGTAGATCTTCAGTGAATATAAGTTCTAAAGAGCTCTTTGCTATTTTCAAAATCGTCCACGAGGCTGAACTGGACTTTTACCACAGTTATGAGAAAAAAATTATGAGAAAAAATAACTTTGATTTTAAAAAATTAAATTCCATTTCCAAACGTTTTGCGTTTGGCGCTCAGTCATTGTCAAAGTCAGTACCACACATTAGAACCCTAAACTCAGTTCAGCCAGATTGGTGACCAATTTAGTATGTATTAAAGAATTAAGAAATAATATAGTTTGTGGGTTAGTTTGACCCAAAGGGTATATTAGGGTTACTTTCAAAACTTTGTTTTAACTACTTTTTATTAAAATAAACAAATTAATATATTTTTGTAAAATAGTAACAAAGTTAAGGAGTTTCACAAATTAATTAAATATAATATTAAGGTTTGAATATATCAGACTTTTGTGAGATTTGGCTCGGATCAGAATATCGGTTTCACAATATTCTGCTCCGGCACGCCTGGAATATGTTTGAAATATGTTTTAAATATACAAAACAAATCGCAAAACACAACACAATAGAAAGAAAAGATGTTTAATTATATTATTTCGAAAAAAATAAAAAAAATTTTTTAAGCATTAAAAATTTGTGAAAAACTACAATTTTTGGGGTACAAAGTAGTTTTTATGAGCTATTTAGGGGGAGTAGACCCGTTTAAATTCTATTGGTATGCTAAGAAAAGTTGTTCAGCTTTATTGTAGCTATAATTTCGCTAAATATTGTAAGTAAAAATTTGGATTCCCTAAAAGATATGCTAAAAAAGTGAAAAAATACATTTTCCTCTAATTTTCCAAAAAAGGTGTAGGAAAATTTGTTTTTAGAATAAAATATTAATTGAGTTTATTCATCACTTTCTTAGCTTTATTATTGCCAAATATAGTTAACCGTATCACTAACTCTGAACAAGCTATTAGACAAAAACTGATGACACCTTTTTTTGGGGGGTACACTGATTTTCAAAACCTCCTGAGGCCCATAACAAAAAATGGGCACCAATCTGGACAAACTGAGTATAGGGTTTTACTACCTTTTGCTAGTATAATCGAACCTATATTGTTACGTTATTGCGTTTTTTTCACTCTTGTACAGTGTAATCGCTCAGACGTGACTACACTCGCCTCAGACGCGTTCCTCAAATCCGTCTTCAAGATTAATACTTTTCATTACAGAATATACTAATATTTTACTAGTGTGATATATGTATTTCTCGCTTAGTATCATTATATGTTATTATTATTATTATTATATATTACACTGTGCGACAGTGAAAAAAGTACACAGACTTGGCTATAAAGGTTCGATAGTACTACTTGAGCTGAGTAAAACAGAACAACTTTTGTTAACATACCTTACGATCTGAACATGTTCAGATGACTTATATAGCAAAAAATTGCAAAAACAACGTTTTTTGTAGAACAATTTTAAAATACAATAATAATATCTCAATATGTTTCAATTTTTCACTCAAAAATGTCTTTAGTGTTTCTAAATCTAATATGGAAATTTGTAATTTTATATGCGGCCGCGGCGTAATGATGTATTTCCAAAGTGGCCCGCAAGACCATTTGGGTTGACCACCCCTGGTTTAAAGCATTACTTTATTATTGATATTTGAACTACTTTTTCGTTACAAATTGATGAAGACTCTTTTTACAGTTGACGACGTAGATCAGTTTTTTAACTATATTTTGTACGAAATTCTGGAAATGTGGTTGCCAAACTTTTGTTAGTTTAAAAATATGGTTTACTTTAACTGAAACTGTAAACGTTTAATCTTGCATTCATTATAGGATGCGCGTTTTGGGACACAGTCGAAATATCAAATTTATACATAAATTAAAAAACAAAATTCTTGTTCATTTCTAATTTTCATTTTAACATAAGTTTAATAATTAAATATTTTTTTTCGTTAATTTTTTCTTAAAAGTCTTTTGAAATTTTTGTTTCTAATATTGTTAAGAAATTGTTTACCACAAAACAACTGAAAAAAAGGCACTTTAGTATTACAAATATATACGTTTACAATAACTTTCTATACCTTAAAAATATTTTAAGTTACCAGTGAAATGAATAAAAAAAAGCCAACAGAAAAAGGCAACTCAACTTGAAAATATTCTTATTCTTGCATTTAATTCTGTATAGAAAGAGACCCCAACAAAAAAAAACGTAACAAAAAGATAAAATAATTTTCACAATATAAAGGACAAACTTAGTGCTTCGCACAACTTCCCAAGTATTTGAGAGCGCCATTGTAATTTTAGTAGATTAACAAGATGGTCGTCAGGATAAGAAACTGTGTACAACAACTTGATGCTTTTTTTTTCTCCAAGATGTATGAACATGAAATATAAATTGAAATTTAAGTACTAATGCAAAGAAAAAAACTTATAAAGAAATAAAAATAAACAAATAGGAAAATAATATAGATGAACAAAATCATAACAGAGTAAAAAATGAATAAAAGATATAAAAAATGAAAATGTATTGCAGCAGAAATAAAATATGAGTGAATTAACTTGGAGTAAAATCTGATGTTTTTCTTTTATATCTCCTTTAGGTTGCCTTAACGCCAAGAAATCAAACCAATAATGTAAGGAACAGCAGAACAGAAAGGAGAAAATCTTAACAAATCGAAAAATACAAAAACGAAATGGAAAACTCATTAAATAACAAAAAGATATTGAAAATTTGTTATATAAATATTTTTACATATTTGTTACTTTAGCAGACGACAAAGTGCTGAAATGTCATGTAGACATTTTGGATACACATTATAGATTCCCCATTTAAAAATCGTCGTTAACTTTGTTTTTATACTGAATTGTTTATTGGGTTGTTTTTTTGTTTTTGTTTTCGTTTTAAAAATTATTATTTTTATATAAATTTTAACACAGTATTAGTAGTAAAACTGCGAAAAAATGTAGAAAAAAACAAAAATGATTAAAAGTAAACTTTATGGCAGCGAAATATTGAAAAAAAGTAAAAAAAATAGCAAAAATGAAATTAATTTTCTCATATTTCTTTGCTGAATCTTTTTTGAGACTTAAGGTGTCCCAGTTGCCGTTAGGAAAATTAAAAAAAAAGAAAAAGAAAAATAAAGAAGGGAGAAACCAAGACGACCACAAAAATACTCTTGAAATAGGGCTTTTTTTGGTAAATTGATATTTTTTTAAATTTTAAATTTAATTATTTTTAATAATTTCTTCGTATTAGACATTTTCAAAAAAATTTAATATTTTACTCAAAAAAAATACAAATTTAAAGAAAAATAGCAAAAACCAAAAATTTAATTTCATTTTATAAAATTTTTTCTTACATTTTTTTATTTTTGTTTTCAATACAAAATTTACAAAATTAATTTTCTTTTCTTACAAATCCTATGAACAACTTATTTTGCTTCCTCAACTCAAAATCAAAAAAAATCTACGTTTTTTTTTTTGTAAAAAAGAAAACTGAGTGGCGAAACTGTTTTCTTTTCTTTTAATACTTTTCAAGTTTTTGTCTTACTACAAGTACTGGTCCATGTAAATACATACACACACATATATACAAAATTATGTATGTATCCCTAATACACGGGTATGGTTGAATGTAAGTATGTATTTGTTTCTATATTACATGTACTTTACATAATGTATGATGCTTCACTACAAAATTCTTTAAGTTAAAGAAAATAAGATGCAATAGAAGGGTACAGTAGGGGGGAAAAAATAAAGAAACATTGTAAAAACCAAAAGCAGAATACATTAAATCATAAAAATTCATTTTCTCAAGCAGACAATGCACCTGGTCTTAAAACTTAAAAAGTTTTTTCTTTTACTTTGCTGCTTGTCTGCATACAATTTGTCTTCTCATTGGTGAATAAGAACCAAAAAAAAAAAAATATCAAAAACGTATTAAGCTTTTAAGACAATGGCAAACTTTAATACAAGAAAAATTGTTAAATTAAAATAAAAGATTTTTTTTTTATTTAAATATTTAACAATTTTGTAATCCTTAAATATTTTACAATGATACATATGTATGTATGTATGACAGTTGTAAAAAAAGGATTTCTCTGCTTTTAAAAAAAAAGTTGTTTGTAAAAACTTTAAATTCTTGCCCCTATTACGGTTTACAACTCAACTATACTTCAGTTGAAATTTTGCAATTTGGTATTATGGATAACAACTTGTGTTTGTGAGGTTGACAAAAACATTAAAAAAATTACAACTCATAACTAGCAGTTGTTTCATTAACAAAAAGTTGTAAGCAGTAAACTACGATTTTTTGTTTTTTTTTTTCGTCACATAGCATCAGCTATTTATTGAACTGTCAAATCGTCACTTTTAAGATTGGCAACATCAATACAATTTCAACTAGAATAAGTTGTAATCCGTAATACCAAAAAAGGTTAAGTTGTTTTAAAGTTGAGTTGTTTTAACTGAGTTGAGTTGTAAACCATAATAGGGGCATCTATGTCATTTAGTCCCAAAATTATAGTCATTAGTTAAATAATACTAATAAATAGCCTGTATCTAATACCTATCGTTTGAAGTCAAAAACAAACTCAGCTAATTTTCGATAGCTTCTACTGGAAAGAAATGTATTTTGTCCAGCTGTGGTGACTTTTTCGTAAGCACCTGTTAAGATGGCTTAACTCCAACCTCTTAAAGACCTATGCGACCAACAACAGCTCCTTTTAATCTAAAGGGAATCACACAGCTGAAAATTTGCTCGTTTACTTTTGCACTGGTAATAGAAAAAAACACTTTTTGTAAAGTTAGGTCTTTGCTGATTACAACAGATCCCAGCAAAAACTGGGTAACGGCTTTCTCTTACTCAATAACATACTTTTCAATGAGTATAACATACTGTCTGCATTACTTAGAAGTAGTTTTTTAATAACAAGTTTATATTGTAAAACGTAATGACTTATTCATGAAATATCTAAAAATAAATAAAAGCTGCATACACTTTGGCTGAAAAATTCTTAGGGGCCTTTTAAATTAGTTATTATGATTCTCATTTGGGTTCTCATTTGGTTTATGACGGTTTTCACACCGACTCCTGATTTACAATCTAAAGGGCTGCCTTATTTGTTTATAGTAAGTAGCAGTGTTGCCAAGTACATTTCAAAAGATATCCCCAAATCGAAAAAATTACCCCCTAAATTTGCATAAGGTCGAAATAAAAAACCCCAAAAAAATGATTTAGAAATCTTTGGACATTTTTCAATATAAATACTATTTCATTTTATTCCATAAACGTCTCTGCATTATTGTTTAATTTTGTAAGTCAAATTTAGAAAATAAGTAAAACTTATTATTCAGCATTGAACATTTCTAATACACCATCCCTTAAGTCTACCGCTTACATGTTTTCTAAATTAAATACTTTAATCATTTCGGGAGACCGCGTAAAATTTTGGCATCAATTTGTTAAAGAATATTTAACTCTTAAAATAGATTAAACTGTTGAGGTAGCCATTTGATTTCGTAATATACTTTTAATAATACAAAACATTGAGAATGCTCGACAGTCGCCTTTGAAAACGGAAGTGGTAGCAACGCTTTGCTGGTCTAGCTTTTGGAAATTTTTGTAGGTCTCATGCATCTTTTTCATGCTTACTGCATAATTAAACTTTTTCGGCGAACATGCGTTATTCCAGTTTATATAATTTAAGTTTTTCTATTCCTCTAAGGTTCCCTATGTGCAGCAAGAATACAATACTTACACGTCGTCTAATCAGGGAGCAAGCCCACCTTTGAATAATAATATTATAACAAAGAAAGTACATATAATAAAACTAATAACAAATAATCACCTTTAAATTCATTTTCTTTTTCCGACTCTTTTTTGTATTTTCGATAGTATTTTCCAAGGCGAATATATATCAGGTGGCCTCAGTTAATCAGCTGATTATTTTTTTTCGTCACGATAATGTCAAACTCCATACATAAAAAATAATTTTCTCTCTCTTCTTCGTCACGATAATGTCAAACTTCATATAAAAAAAAATTGATAAAAAAATCCTCTCCGAACTGAGGCCACCTGATATGAATTCGCCTTGGTATTTTCTTTTCTTTGACATTTTTATATTCATGAGAAATTTAAACGAAAATATAAAAAAAGACATGAACACTTCTTCTGAACAATATTTCGGCACTAAGAGACAATACTCCAAACAAAATCAATACTTAATAACCCTAACTTGGCAACACTGGTAAGAAGTTGCTTAGTGACATTAAAGTAATGACTTCACAAAATCCCTATTTGTAAGCGAGGGTGGTAATGACGTTTTTAAGTCCCTATTTGTAAGCGACGGTGGTAAGAACTTGTCTGCAATAACATCGCCGTACTAATGTAATGGGTTAAAATGCCAAAAGACTACTTAGTGCAACCATTTTCTTAAAATCATTTTAACTCATTACAAAGCAATGAAAGTTTTTGCTGGGATCCTGTACATAATTTGGCTGGTTGAAGTCCATTACTAATAAGAGCACGAACCAGTACCAACACTCAATTACAGTAAACAACAGCATCCTAAAGATGTGAATAATCCTCACCCGATTCTATGTTACTCGCGCTACTGCTACAATTTCGATAGGGGGAATTAAATCGTGCCCGTGATTAAGTAAGATCTTGTTGCGCCATTTTTTTTTTTATTACATTAATAAAAATATTTAAGAAATAATGTGAAAATGATTGCGTAAAAAACAAGATAAATGTAAGGAAACCTAGAAAAAATTTTTATATGTGTAATTTGTATAAAAAATAAATTTAAAAAAAATGTATTTGTATTTGGCAAACTGTTTAAAAAAGGTCATGTATTAAAACAAGTTCTAAGCTGGCATTTAAAAAAATAAATAGTGGCTTTGTAAGGCAGAGTGCAGTTGTGCACCGCTTTCAGTTCTAATAAAAGATTACATGATTTTTGTATGAGTTTCCTCGCGTGGAGGCTCTGCATTATAGCTTCTTAATGATTTTTTTGAAGAAACTGCTGAATATGTTCATTTTTCACATCACTTTTGTAAGCTCATAGTTTCAAAAGGCAATAAATGAAGCAGTAGGGATGCACAAGTCACATTTACTGCTTCCAAATTAAGATTTCTTTTTTTTGCTGGGAAGCGTTAATTAGTAGGTGTGCGCCCATCGCGGCTTTGAATGAGAAGAAATATATCCTGTTATTTTACTCTTAACAATTCTGCAGATTCCTTTTTCATAAACAACTTGATTTCGTTAAAAGAAAGCCCTTTTAAAAGGTTTTTTTATTTTTAATATTAAAAAACTCTATTTTCGAAGCGTCAAACGCATTGCCTGGGGGCTAATTCTGGCATTCGATAGCGATCGAAATTCAACAATTCCAATTGGAATCCAATTAGAATTCCTATACCTAAAGCAAAGAAAACTCGCACGTTCGAGTAAAACTCGATCGCTATCGAATGCCAGAATTAGGCCCCTGAATTTGTTTCATAAAGATGCTGCTTGAAATACACCTCTTTAAAAATCGGCGGCTTTCTGCAGAATTTTTCTTTACGAAGAAGTAATGAAAACAATATAATCCAAAAATTATGTTTTTGTAAAAAGAACAATTTGCTGTGTACTAAGAGATCTGATCCGATTGATTTATTTCTAACAATACATCACTCATGGACTTACATATACATCTCTTTTTAAACACAAAAAAACTTTTTTTGTACCCCT
>NDXZ01029179.1:0-13641 GCA_003055125.1 Paykullia maculata | reverse complement strand
AAAAAAAAAATGGCAAAATGTTAAACAAATTTTGCCATTTTTTATCTTAATTTGTTTAATCTCCCCAAGTTAATAATTTTCTTTAAACATTTTCCTTTTCGTCACTTATAAATTCATTACTGACATTTCTATTTTTTTCTGCTTAAGCTCTAGAAGTTTTGCCAAGTTTGTTAGTGACATTAAAAGGATTTTTGGCACAAATATAAAAAATGTTTAAGTCCGTGTAAATTATGACCCACATTAGTGGCAGCAACTTAAGAACTAAAAGGAATACAAGTGTTAGGATTAATACATAAAGTTAACGTTGACTTAAGTTTTTCGCAAAGAAAAATAAAGAACTAAGACATTGTATTAGGTTTTAAAGTTAAAAAAAAAACAAAAAAAAGGGAAATAAAGAAAAGTTTACGTATGAGTTATATGAGTTAAAATAAAAAAATATTCATACGTATTACTAAGGGAATTCAAGTAATTTTAGCGTGATAGTAATAACAATCAACGAACTATAACTTAAAATGTCTATGTATGTACTAGGGTTGGGCAAAAATATCTATATTTCGTCGATGTTTTACTTCGCAATATATCGATATAATTCTTGTAACTTAGTTTCGACATAGCAAGAAAATATTTATTTGTCGTATTGACATTATTGTTTAAATTTTTTTTATTTTTATGGTTTGATGTTAGATTTTAAGCTGTCTATATGCTGCAGATCCAGATCATCAGTAGACTTTGAAATTTATTTCTTGAAAAAATTTAAAAACGTTGTATGTATATACCAGAATTCAAATATATTAAATAAGAATTCTGATAAATCCAAAAAACATTCAAAAGTTTCTACCAGAAACCAACAAACGATTTTTCATATGAATGTGTTTTGTTTTTCTTTTTCCCTTATACATTTGGCTAGCCTTTGGTTAACACTAAATGTATATTTAAGGGCAACTGAAAAACAAACCTCTTTATTTAATAGCAAGAAAATATTTATTTGTCGTATTGACATTATTGTTTAAATTTGTTTTATTTAAAAAAAAAAATTAGTTTCGACATTTTTGAACTCTGGTTTTGTATTTTACAATAATAATATACAAAAAATCTTCTCGTCACTGTCTTTATCGAATAAAAATGCTTGCATTGACAACAACGTCGCGTTTTATTTGATGAAATTAAAGGTATTTGCAAGACTATAGCTATAAGATTGTATTCACACCCGTAACTGCCAAGTGTGAAAATTAAAAATATTTATATTCATTTTCATAGTTTGGGGTGTATTTAGCGTTAGCTGTTCTATTGTGCAAAACTTGTTTCGGTTATATTGTTTTGTTTTTAACGTATATTTAACAAAGCATAACCCATGTCAAGTTGTTTGCGTCTAGCATTTCACGTCTGTTCTTTCTAAAGTCGCCCTTAGATATTTAGTTTGTCACGCTTTCTCGGTGTCTTCAGAGAGAGTTGCTTTAGCGGTAATCTTGACATTACTCGATAGTAAAAGCCGTTTGATAGGTGAATACATTATACAGAGGTTGCTCCTTATGTCAGTATGTGATTATTACTGATTCAATTATACTTTTCAGGGCCTTACTTGGTAGTTTAACCATAAATATTTATAGTTTTCTATATTAATTGTTTCTATGTTAACCGTTAAAGATCAATAATAAATTATTTTTTGTTAATAAAGTTCGTTTTTCCTGTATTTTATGAATTTACGAAAAATATCGAAATATCGATATTTTCAAATCGATATACATACATACATACATATGTACATATATCGACCGGCAACGATATTGAAAGAAATATCCGTAGGAAAAATATTGTTATTTTTATATTTGCCCATCCCTATTATGGACATATACAAAAAAAATTTGTTACAAATCTATCTACCAGCCTAAAACAGTTGCCATAAAACTCAATTTTTAGTTCAATCAATATACCAAATCTCATTTTTTGAATTATTAGTTTATTTAAAAAAAAAGAGTTTTTCTTTAAAAAAATGATTTTTCAACTTATTACCAGTAATCTCATAAAATTTACATAATTCACTAAATTTTTAAAATAGAAAAATGTGATTTTTTTTATTCATTTGCTTAAAGAAATATGAAGTCACTTTTTATTTCTCTCGTTATTACACTGAAAAACAGACATTACTCATGTCACCAGCTTAGTTAAGTAAGCACAGGAAACACTCTTTAACATATTCGCATATATATATACACAAACACATACTTAGACACATCACCACAGCAATACAAGTAATCACATACATACACACACACTCTTTTTTTTACTTAAATACTTAACCAGTATTTTCTCATTTGCATACAACTAATACAACTTGAAGACATACGGTTTGGTTATAAATACATACACATATATAAATGTAAATTCAGGTACATTGACATACATACACACACACACATGCCTGCCGTGAAAGCCATTTGTGTGAAACTGCTATTTTTAAAATTCACGAATAACTTTAAATTTATGCGCATAAAAGACGATTTATTTTTTAAATTTATTTTATTTTCTATTTTTATTTTTTAATGCAAAGTAGGAGAACCGAATCTGTTGAAATAACATAGATGCAGAACGAATGGAAAAGTCACTTAAGCAAATAAAAAAAAATATATAAATTTTTTTTAAATAAAAAGTATAGGGTTTTGCAATTGGCACGGAAAGATTTTGGCAGCTGTATTAATTTAGTGGCGCAAAACTAATGTGCTGTTTGTTTGTTACTCAGTCACTGATATTAAATCATCAAGTTACACGTTACACGATAAAGCAACAGGTCTAAATGATAAAACTTTATTATTCAAACAAATGTCTGTTAGTGCAAATATTGCGTACGTTGGGTTTATTTAACAGCAGACGCGGCGGCCCTTTACTTTATTCTATTCTATGTATATGTTTCTAACGTTTTATGGCCAAACTCTCTAGCACGTACTAACTCCGTACGCTAAAGGAGTGCTAGATCTACCAATAACATCTCAGCTGTTCGGGAAAGTATGCAGAAAATCTACGGCAGTCGGTTTCTCGCCAATAACAAGACCTTGGCCTTTCTTAACGTTGGGACTTGAACCTACATCTGAACAAAATCCAACTGACCAATGAGCCTAAAGCTATTGATCATAGACAACGCCGTATATTAATTGCATAGATTTGAGTGGACATCAAGCCCTTTAATATACATCTACAAAGCATACTTTAGGGCAAATCTATATTGAAAGATATTTCATATGATTTTTTCGCTTTATAGAAAAGACAAGAACCTTTATATTTTAATCTGGCGGCTTTTACTAACGCCCCAAGACAACGAGAAGTTGGAGCCGCTTGCCACTTTTCAATTGTCTCACTCTTCTTAGGAATACTTTAATACTTCATCATTAACAGTAGCTCTCTTTCACATAAATCTGTTTTATTTCATTTTTTTCTTTTACCACTTAAATGATTCAACAACTTACGTTTATTTTTTGCTTACGCTTAAACCATTTTTAAGGGTTATGTTGGCAAAACTGTTAAAATTGAAATAAATTCCTGTTGCAAAACGACTTAACACTTATTTTAAAGGTGAAACTTATTTTCCTTTCGCATAAGATTTTTTCGTCTTTTTCTTTCTTTTTTATTATTTCAATATATTTTACTGCCAAATTTACAAAAAAAAAAAAAAAAAAANNAAAAAAAAAAAAAAAAAAAAATAAGCAACAAAAAGTTCTCAAGCATTTTAGAATGTAATTGCATAAATATTCTTTGCCTTAAGTGCCTTATTTTTCATAGTGAATGAGAAATTTATATTCATTTCTAAAACTGACACCCCCTCTCTCTTTTCTATCGCTTAAAGGTAAAGAAATAAAAATTACCTTTGATTGTTGGAAATTCCGATTTTTTATTTTTATTTTTTCAAAATATTATTTATTATTTTGTATAAATTTTGTAACTAGAAACGTGTGAGGCATGTTAACAAATGTGTTCGTATACATTTTGTAGATTATTTGCTTTGTACAAGTAAATATATGTAAAAACATTTCATTTCAGTTTCAGTTTCAGCTTCAGTTTTTTTTATTACTTATGTTTGCAACAATGGCATAGGTTAAGGAAGCGAGAAAAAAGAAATCGCTTCCATTCAACCCTTAATGTGTTTGGCACAACATGTCGTTGATGTGTCTTGTAGAGTGGCAAAGATCTAAGTATGTAGATGATGATAGTGGTAAGAGAAATGTGACCAACTAAAGGGTAACTTTTTCTTTTAATTTAAGCTTTTATTTTAATAATTAAACAAAATCAATTCTATAAATTTATTTATTGTTTTTGTTTTAGTTAAACCATTAAAAAAATTAAAAGAAATCAAAATTCAAAAATTTTTGTTTCGTATATGCTGGTCCTATTAACTTCACGATTTCAATATTTTTACCAACCTTTTCAATTTCATGTAAATTGCTGACAATAAATAGTCTTGTATGTTGCCTTTTAGCTGCTGTTGCGTATATTTTGAGGAAAAAATTGTTTCTCCTTGTTGCTTTCAACAATTGCTGTTGCTGCTGCTGTTGCTGTTGCTGTCGTTGTAAGATCTAAATTCAATAATTTACGTTATGGGAAATGTTATATAGAAAACAAAATAAGAAGACGTAGCACAAACGCGCCAAATTCTAAAAGGTGAAAGCAATATTGGGGTAATAAATGGCATAAAAACAAAAAAAGTATTCCATTGGCAATACACGCAGCTGTTTTTTATGTATAAAGAAAATATGTTTTTTTTTATAAAAAAAAATTTAAATATAAAATACACAAAACGATATAAGAATTTGAAGATGTTTAGATAATAAAAATTCAATTTCGATTTTCATTTTTCACTTGCAATTTAACGTGTCGAATAAATGTTGATATTGAAATCATGACGAGACTTGGAAAGGAATTCTATAAGTTTTGTTATATTTAAACCAAAAAATATGCTAAAATTCTTGAAAAAAAAAATAAAAAGTATAGTTTTTTAGTTAAGTAGATCAAAAATATATAGAAACTATAATAATAACGATAAGAATATTAAATGAGTGGAAAAAGAAACTAAAAGCTTAAATTAAAGTTAAGCAGCAACTACAGAGAAATTACCCGCAAGCATATGCAACAGTATTTCGCTAAACGAGCAATGCAATGAATACAATACCAAAAAAAAGGTAATTAACAGAGATAAATTTAAGGCATCTCTATAAATTAAAGCCATCCCTAACTCAGTTTACTGTAAAAAAATTCTTGAATTTCCCTCTTCTTTCTTTCTAAAAAATGGTTTTAAGCTCCGACGTTTTAAAGCAGTTTTCTTATTGTTCTAAAACTATTTAAAACTACTACTTTAAATGGACTTTTATATTTTTTTTTATTAATTGGTTATTTTAGTCAGTGTGATTACTTAATCTGATTGACATCAAGGTAATGACTTGACAAATTCCTTATTTGTAAGCTGTTGTAAAAAGCAAAATCAGCTGTTTTAAAAAGCAATTTTTATAAATTAAATTACTTTACAATTTTTTTTGTTGTTGTCATTTTCAATTTTTGAAAACCAAAAAAAGTTCTCTTTTCTTGTTTTTCCATTTTTTCCCCCCAACATCCGTTTATGAGTTTTTCCTGTTTTTCTTAAATTAACACAATTTATTTTTTGCTTGTTTTTTATTTTCACTTCTTTATTGCTCTTTTAACAAACCATTGTTTAATTATACAAAGTAACAAAAAAATTAACAACAATAACAAGTTTAAAAAAAATGGTTTTTAAACAAACCACCTGAATGTGTGCATTTTTTTTGCTTCAAGTCCAGTTTTTATTGTTGTCGTATTTTGTTGTTGTTGTTGTTTTTTGTTATAAAATAAAATAAAAATAATAAAGCAAGTAACAGGAAAAATAGACAAGGACTTAACCACACTTTTCGAAAGGAAAAACAGTATGGGGGAAGAGGGAGTTTTTGGAAAAGACTCTGCAAAGAGAATTATTAAGTGAAATTTTAGTTATTGTTTGTAATTCTTTAAGGTAAAGTAGTTTGGAGCAGAATTATGGAAGTTTTTAGATACTTTTTATATTACTTTAAGTAGTTCATTATGATTTACAGTAAATGTCCTTGACCCTTCCTGACATAATAAGCAGATTACCTAGAGAAACTCTTACTAAAGACAATTAAAATACTATTGCAAATAGTAAGTTTTTTTAAATACAAATGTAAATTACCTAAATTTTATAATAACATTTAGCGGCAAATATCTTATTCTTAACCACTTTTGCTTATTAAACAAAACCCCTGAATCCTTAACAACAAGTTTTTTAATAATTTATGGCCCCTCTTTCTTTAGCAATCAATTTATACGGTCAATAAATATTATTTTTAAAACTTTGTAATCTGCATATTTTCATTTCATTTAAATTAGAAAACCGAAAGCTCAAACAGACTTAACAGCTTTATCCTTAGAATCCTTTTTTTTATCGTGATTTTCATATCAAACAAATAAATAAATATTTATTTTCTATAGCCCAATACATCTATAACAATTTACATAAAACGTAATAAATGTAACTGAAAAGTTGAAATGAAAAAAAAAATCAGCAGCAGAATAGAAAATAAACCCTCATAACTTTTCTACTTCAATGTTTATTTGTATTAAGGGTATGCACGTCGTCAACATACTTAAGTCTTGCAAAAAACGGTGAAAGTGCGTGAATTTACTTAGGTTGAAGTTAGCACTATTTCTAATCAAAAGATGTTTAACTATACAAAAGTAGTGACTGAAATAAACAAATGTTAAAAATATATTTTTTTTAATTTTCAGGAATATAGACGATTGACTTTTATATTAAAAAACAAAATTCCATTTGGAACTTCTCACTTGCTAATGGTAAGTAGTAATAATTTTTGTTTATATAGTTGTTGTTATACCTTGAAAACATCTTTGCACATTTGAAATTTTACCAGACTTAAATTGATATGAATGTGAATACCCTTATTAATACAAACATATGAGATTGGAAGGTATTTCTTCGATAATATCACCGGAGTATAAACATTTAAAACGTTACTGGGTTATTGCTACGAACTAACAAACACACAGACAGCAAATATATACATATATATAGTATGATATATATAACTTACCCAAAAATAACAAA
This sequence comes from Paykullia maculata, assembly GCA_003055125.1. Classification (NCBI taxonomy): domain Eukaryota; kingdom Metazoa; phylum Arthropoda; class Insecta; order Diptera; family Rhinophoridae; genus Paykullia; species Paykullia maculata. Next base: position 6,506 of record NDXZ01029179.1, on the reverse strand, counting down.
ATACATACACACAAACTATAGGTATATATAATATATTCACATATGCCAAAGTAAATACCAACATCCTTTTTTTACACATGGCTGTGTTTGGAAAAAGAAGTCTTTTATATTTACTCTTAGTGCTTAAACTTATACTCCTAATGCGTGTTGTTACATGTGCACATGCTTCAACAGATTCTTTTTTTACATCCTTAATTCAACGCAATTTCTTTTATTACATTGATAAAATAAGGAAGTAGGAGTAGTTGTAATAGGATACCCTATTTAAGGCCATTTATATTGATGTGTTCCTTTCTTTTAGGGTTTATTTAAATGCTAAAACAATTTCTATGCAACAAATGTCTCTAATATTGTTTAGTTTGGATATACTTATTCAGTTCCAATTAGAGGGCGGCACGAAAAAAAGACTGAGTTTCTTATCCAGGACATTTAGAGTCTCATGAAAACACTAAAATATACTAGGAATTGAATTGATTTACTTTTAATAAACCTTACATTTATGGAATATTTGACTAACAAGAGTGTTTTGTGACTCCGCCGCTTACAAATAGGCAAGTTGTGAAGTCATTACTTTAAAGCCATTAGGTAAGTACTTTGTTTAAAAGGCTTAAACAGCCCACTGGATTACAATTCAGGAGTTAAAAATGTCATAAGATTTATATTAGTTAATAAGAACTTCGTTTTAACGGCTAAGATAAACTTACCGAAGACAGTACCAGCAATTTGTTGTATGCGGCTTTTAAAGTCCTAGAAATCGCTGTATTGCCACTCCTCAAAATGCTTTACAGAAATACTTAAACAATAAGTTTAAAGTCGGTATACAAAGTGTCATGAAAACTAACAAAAAATGCAAGAAAATATTACTACTTATATATAAAGTTTTTTTTAACCAAATGAGAGTTATGATAACTAATTGAAATGGCTCCTACATATGATACATAAGTTCCCAGCAAACACTAGGTAATGAATAGCTCTTACTCAATAACATACTTTTCAATGGATAAACACACGGTCTGCATTACTTAGAAGTAGTTTTCTAATAACAAGTTTATGTCGTGAAACTTAATAAATTATTTGTCTGATATATAAAATAAATAATAGCTGCATACACTTTGGATAAAAAAAATTGTTAAGTTAGTAATTATGATTCTCATTTGATGTTTTACCGATTCTAAAGGTTTTTTCTAAGGGTTACTGTAAAACGTAACGTACAGAAGTAACAAACCTCAGATTCGTTCTTAGGAAGCTGAATATAATACATTATTGATGATGAATTCTGTAGGCCCATACAATCAATTGGATATTTTTTTTCATTAAAAGCAAATAGTTATTTATAATCTAAAAGGCTGCTTTATTTGTTAATAGTAAGTAGTAACTTTATGACATTAAAGTAATGACTTAACAAAATCCACTGTATTTATATCATTTTAACTCGTTACAAAGCAATGCATGTTCTTACTGGGCTCTTATTATTCAGAAAATATCTGTTTTGTGTTCTTAAACAAATATTTTTATATTTGTGTTGCAAGCAAAATTTGCCTTCTTTGGCAAATATGCTGCATATACTAAACAATTTTGTAGCTGCGATAACTTAAAAAAATATTTTTAAAAAAAGGTACACAAGATTTTCAATCGCTGCTACAAAAGTGGTAAATATGCGTCAGAAGAGAAAACGCCACAAGTACTTAACCTAAAGTTCTCTTCAAAAAAGCATTTAAAACATCCCCAACCATTTGCAGTTTGCTGTAGGGTACTTGTTAAAGATATCCAAAAAAGATAAAACAACTTTTTAACCATCACATACTAATATTAATTTAGTTGGAAAAACGTATTCATCTCAATGTTTGTCTTGTTTTTATATTTAATTTTTGTTTAGCTGCAAAGTTATTCCCTTTAACTTTTTCCACTGATTTTGTTCTTGCTTTTTCTTTACACTTTTTTTTTCAATTCGTTACATTCGTTCATTTGCTTTTCATGCGTGTAAACAGCACATAGTTCAAATATTTTTTTAACCCGATTTATTTTTTTATTTTTTATACATTCATATACATACATATATATTTTTTAAACAACAAAGTTTTTGTTCCAATTCTTGTTTAGTTTTGCAGCAACTAGATAATAAATTTGATAGAATAACAAAAACATGCCAAGTGTGTAAATAAAATATTTTTGCAGGGCAACAAAACCAAAAAAAATGTTGATAGAATTTTTCTTTACAAAACAAAAAAAAAATTCGATTCAATTTATATTCAAGTTTTTGTTTGTTTATATGAAAATCACGCCAGCCATTTTAATGAAGAGAAAAATTTAGGGAATTTTATTTTCTTAATTGTTATATAAAAAAAAACAATATGTAACAGAGTTCGAGCAATAGAGAAAAAAGCAATTGTTTTCGCCCTCTAAATATCAATAAAAACCACACTATTGATATAAACTTAAAAACAACTAGATTTTTTCGAAATCTCACATTCACCACAAGAACACTCTTTTTTGTCCACTTCTGCTCTCAGTTGATATAAATATTATTTCGTCCTTTAAAACAAAATCTGTTTTTAAATTTAAAATTTCTTATTTTAATATGAATTTTATTTTTCATCTTTTAATTATAAACCCAACAAATGGGTTTAATTATGTAAAAAATCTAAAACTATTTTTTTTTGTTTTATTTAAAAGCCACAATAATTCCCTCTGGTATAAAGTATTTTTATTTTATTTTCATTCAATTTGAATTTCCTTTTTGCACAAATCAATTTAAGCAAAAAGAAAAAGAAAATATTTCTTACTCAAACTCTAAGACTAGTCTTAAGAGACTTTTAGAAACATTTATTGAAAAATAAAATGTTAAAAGAAAAATTACAATTTTTATCAAATGTATATTATAGTTTTGTAGCAATGACAACAATCACAAATAATCATCATATTGATGATTGTTTGACAACATAAATTTGTGTGTGTGTGTGTGCATATACATATATGTATAAGAACCCTGCAGGAAATGTCAATAGTGAAACTGTACTTACTTACTATTGACACAGTCACTAGTACTAGTGACTTATTATACCCCAGCCAATGCTATTTACTAAAGACATTTAACATGTGCATGTCATGGAAAATCCATTACTGACATTGGTACTATTGACTAGGTAGTTCTTTTGGGATCATATGTAGACATTGGAACCAGTGATTCACTTGTAGATTTTAGTAATTTTAGTCTACACGTTTGGTACTTTTTACTTGCAAAATAAAAAGTATTGACGCTTTGTTGACTTGGAGACACTTGACTCTAGGCTTCCTGCAGGAAAGTGCTAAAGAATAAGCCAACACACACACACACACACACCATTGACATCAAATATTCGTCATATAAGTAAACAGCAGAGAAAAATAGTTGAGTTTAAAATAATAGGCAACTGATCAAATGCTTTAGACTGGAAGATAATAAATTACAGTTTGGTATACTGAAGTCCAAATGCAGTAGGGCATCACTAATGTATTTTGCTAATACATTTACATTTTGTCTAATACACGGAAGAATAGGTGTCAGTTTCAGTTGAGTTGACTCTGTTATGGAGTATTTATTCAAGTTCTGCATGCTTTGGATCACCTATTAGAAAGCCTTGAGTGTTGGTGGATAAGTTCTTGTTAGTGGTTCAAAGAACAAATTGGAATTCGGTGCCCGAATGTTAAGCTGCAAAAATGTGCTTTAGTAAGCGAGTTGTTGCTGATATTATTCAATTGAAAACTAGGAGTATCTTGAAAGGAGATGAAAAAACAAATTTCCGAAAAAAATCAGAGCTGCCCTAGAAAATTAAGTGATGCGGGCAAACGTCCTTAAGTAGGTTACTTCTATAAACCCTAAAAAAGTGCAAGGAGACAACCATATAAAAATAAGTTCGGATGATGCTCAAGGAGCTTTTCGACAGGAGTGTAATTACAGTTATTTGATGTATTCGAAGTACCTGGTGTTGTATAACTGTATTAGAACAGGACATGAAAACTTCAAATATCATTTTAACAAGATAAAATACAGGTGAGACTATGTTTATGTGATGTGCCATGATAAAAAATGAGATGATAAAAAATGTTCTGTGAGAGTGTCCAGCATTTGCATCTGACAAATACTGGCGTTTAAAAAAAACTCCATGAAGAGAAACAAAGTTAACGATAAATATCAGCCGATGGTATAAAATCACTGGAGGCTACAACAAACGCTTATGACGATGCGGATGTTAGTAAAGGAAGGAATGTACCAATATTAAAAGGAATAACCCAACTACTCTTTAATTGAAAGACTATGGATTATGCATAGCAACCTAACCCAACATGAGTTGAACAGCTGGCAATTACAAACTTCACTGTTTCCTGGCTTTAAATCTGCTAGACTCTATGACATGTAAATTTAACATACTCAGTTTTTGCAATTTACTGTTGACATCTTGGTAAATTGCCATTTCTAAAGCAAAACTAGTAGACTTTACTTAATACATGTCCCGAAAAAATCATTTTATACATGCTGATATAGTCTTAAAAACTTAAATCTTTCTATACAACGCTCAGTGGCCGCTCTTTATTTCAAAAGTTTATGATTCTTTATATTTAATTTCAAGCAGTTGATAAAAATATATGTAGATCAGCAGTGACCCAGTGTTCGACCTTTACCCAAATAAAAGTAAAAGTTGGTAGTCGATATTATATTCTCTTACCTATAGTAGAGTTTTTAAAGTCCAGTCTAAGTAGTCAAGAGTAAATATTTTTTAAACTGCAGTTAAATCTATAGTCCAGTCAGCAGCGTATAATCGTGTCTACATATTACTTTTAAGTACATTTATTCTATTTGTATACCCTCATCTGTACTAAATCTCCATTCACCCATTGCATTTGCTTATTTCGAATATCTGTTTAATATTTCTTTTGCGAATGTATTTTGACCCTCATTTTGCATAATAAATTCAAGTATTTTTCTTACTTTCATTCTTCCTGCAGGAAATATAACTTAATATGAATGAATATACAAGAAATATTTGTGGTAAAAAGAGGAGAAAACAAAAAAGAAATAATAAAATAATTTGTACAAAAATCCCTTTGTGTATTCACTTAAGAATTTATGTTAAAAAACAAACATAAAGAGAACAAAAGAGCATATTTTTCAATAAATAAGAAAAAAAAAGGTTTAAAAGCTAAATATTAAAAATGTTAAAAATTATTGAATTTAAGGGATTTATTATAACGGCTTCAATTAAGCTGTTAAATATTAAAAATCTTGTAGCTGTGTTTGTTGTGCCAATGATCCTTTTAATAATTACGACAAAATTTGCATTAGAAAAATTTTATATTTGTTGCCAGAAAGATAAAAAAGGGTCCTTCCTTTTGTTTTTATAAGACCCAGTTTTATTCTCTTTATGTTTTTTAACAAAAGTTTTAACAATTCTACTGCCTCTTTTATTGACAAAGTTTTCTCTTACTTTTTCATTTATAACACCTTCATTTTTTTATGTCCTTCATTTGTTTATCCTCCAAAACCTAATTAAACTAAAAACTAATTATTGGACCCTTTCAAAGTTTTAATTATCAAAAAAGTGAGCAGAAAAACACGCTGCATTAAAATAACTTTCCTTTTTGTTTTAGAATTTTGTTTGAAAAAATTTGCAAATCAATTGAAAAGTTTTTTTTTTTTGTTTTTGTAATTTGCTTAACATTCTTGAAATCATCATACTTTACTCTTTTTAACTGAAGTGCAATATTAAAACACAAAAAGAGTAGTAAACGTAAAAATTGTTTAAGTTGCCTCAACCCGACTCTTTTATCACTCTTTATTTACGCTGGTAGCGAGTGCATGGAGCAATGAATGAAAGGGCAAAGCGGCCAAAGAAATATTTTTTCATTTAAATTCCCAAAGTGAATAAAAAACAAGTAACTAAAAATTTACACTCGGCCAAGCCGAATTTTAAATAGCCTTTAACAATTTGTAGGTACTTGGAAGATAATAAAAAACTCTTTTCAATACGATTATATATCTGTGGCAATAAATAATAATGGCTTAAGTTGACATAAGTACTTTTTATTTTATTACATATTCTTATTCTCTTCTTCATGATCTATCACTCAACTAAATTTCAAGTATTAAAGGTAATTTTTATTAAAACTATACGCGTTTATATTTTAGCTCAAGTCTTTTTGGAAAATAATATATAAGACATAACATCTTAACTCAACTTAAGGTAGCTACATCAATACTAAAATGTTTGAGCATTAAAACTTTTATACACTTAAGTGCAATAACTAATTATTCCTTATAAAGAAAAACCTTATATATAAAAAAGTATCTTGTCTCAGGTTTTCTGCTTTTTTTTCAATTTAACCTAAAGCACTTATCTCGACTTAGTATCAATAAAAATTATTAAGTAGCTTAAGTTCACTTAAGTTTTTACTTTTCTAAAAAACCACAAATATTAACTAACAAAACGTTGTTTTTTTTATGAAATGAACAGTTTTGTTCTAAGAAGAGT
>NDXZ01029178.1:0-17230 GCA_003055125.1 Paykullia maculata | reverse complement strand
CCAAAATAAAAATAAATTTGTTTAAAAACCATTTCTTTAAATTTATATCTTTTAAAAAACATAACTGTATTATTTTGAAAACTACAACAAAATAAAAATTTTACAAACATTTTATGTTTTAAATTTAATATATTTGTAAAGAAAATACTTAATATAAAGAAAATATTTTAAATAAAAAAAGTTTATTGTTAAATAAGTTATCCATAAAAATATGTTAAATATTTCTAATTATTTAATATATCAAAAATAGGACTAAAAAATTGCCAAACCTTTTATTTGCCCTACTTTATAAAACCGCAAGTAAGAAAATTATAGCAAGACTAGTCCGATTATATTATGTATACCTTTTACCATTATATACAAAATATAAGTAAGTTATGCTAAAGATTTTATTCCGATTACGATATTAGACAATCAAAGTCAGCCAAAGTTTTCTCATACTTTCAATTGTATTTTAAGAGTTAAGTTTATTTCCGCAGCGGCCTTTCTGGGAGCTAAAACCAATCAAAAAATTCGGAAAAGAGATTTGTGTTTACGTTAGATTTATTTGTTGTTATATGTTGGAAGTGCGCCCTATCTAGGAGTTAGGATGAATTATGAACCAGCCATCATAAAAATTTCGTGTAGAGATTTCTGCTTACACATAACTTGTTTATGGCATATATATATATCAATATATCAATTCCAATACTTTAACGAGCTTTTAGGCTTTTTCCGGGAGAAGGCCTTCTATAAATTTTCTGGTTATGACTCGACCTTTACAAAATTATGTAGGTGGATTTTTATTTTATGAACCTTTTTTAGCTGGAGGCATATTTTTTTATTTTTCAATTCTTACCCCAACCAAAGACAGACTACCGCAAACTCAATAAGTACATACTTATGCGTTTGTATAAAACTAGTTTGTGTAAATTTTTTTTTTAATTTTTTAAAATATTCTCAAAACTTCGATCGATATATTGATAACTACGTTTATATGGACAGCCGGCAAGACTTTAGTTATTCGACTAAGAACATGACTCTGAGCCGGTCGTTATAAAATAAGGTTAGTGTGGGACCATTTTTTTCTTTTGTGGCAAACATCAGCATGAACGCATATTACCCTTAAGGAGGTGTTGAAGACAAAAAAAACCCATAATTATAAAAAGAAAGCTTTTCTTGTCATAAAACTCAATTGATAATAGAACCTTAGAAAAAGACCCTTTAATCAAAAAAACAAACAAAAATCTTAATTTCAACTAAAATTTCTTAACAAAAATGCTAAAAGCTTGATAAAAATCAAAATTGTATTTTGACAGGTTTCCTAATGCATAATGTCACATGTCAATTTATATGACACATATAGATTTAATATGTCAATTTAAATAAAATTTATATGAGGCCATATACTATAAACTACGCACGATTATGGGCACTACGAAACTGGAAAATATGTGCATGTAAACTAATCTATCTCGCTCTCCCCCACAGACTACGTAAACTTTAATAAACAGCTCATAAAAATATGTGTATGTATGCATGCATGTGTATTTATACAACCACTCCGATTAATATCTTTTTGGGTGTTGGTTATTTTATGAGTATGTGCGTGTATTAAACTCCATATTGCCTGATTTTAATGGTTTCATTAGAAACCCCAAAAATTCTATATTTTCATTCATATTTATTTATTTGTATGGTACTCGAATATAAATAAAAATTTATAAATGTACATACATATGTATGTATGTATGTTCATAAAATATGTTTATGTGTTTCTATGTCTTTACGATAATATTATTCATATTTAGAACAAAAATGGCCTCACACTTAAATATTAAATTACAAAAACAATAACACTTAAATATTGTATAGGGTATATTTATTATAAATAATAAACACATTTCATATTTTCAATACTGATCGTTATCAGTTACTAACAAATGTTTTAAAAGCTAATGGTATTGGTTGTGCGATACCTACCTTTTAATCTGCTTTATACAGTGTACAACAATTTTCAAAAAAAAAAAAAAAAATTACATATTATCAACTCACAACATACATATTTGTTTTTTTTGTTTAATAATATTTTGTATCATTCTCTGGGTTAATAGGGTTTCCAATGATAAATTAGCTTAAGGGTTACAATGTAGGGTTTTTGTGTATACAAGCAGATAAACAAAACAAATCAAAAAGAAATAAATACATGCCAGCACCGTATTTTACTGCCAGACAAAATTGAACTACCCTGCCCTGTTTAGTATTCCGTATAAAATTAAATCTTGCAATGCTCTACGCCTCGTTATTAAAACTTAAGCTACGGTCACATTCGTCAAATATTTTTACATAACAAACGTTAACACTTTTTTAAGCCATAAATGGTTTAGCTCTGCTTGTCCTTAAAAGAGTCTAATAAGTCAAATCATTGAGAATAAAGCAAATAAAAATATATACTTTTTAGTGGTAACGTTTTTTATCGCAAAATATTTAACTAATGTGACCATAGCTTAAGGCAGTTATTGCTGTTGCTTTTATTTTGTCATCATTTCTATTTTCAAACGCTCTATGTTATTAGAACTTCTCTCTTAGAACGAGAGAAAAAATAGAAACCATTTTATGTAAAGGGTCAATGTTATTAAATCAAATAATTTAATGAGTCTGTTTATAACTTTAATAAAGAAGATGCAAATAAAGTTAATTGCCTATTCTAATGAATCTTTTATTTTTTTAGAGCAAAATAAACTTTTAATTGCCAAAAAAAAAAAATAATTAAAGTGACAGATTATTTCAACGATTTTTAGCTAAATTTAAGATTTACCTCCTGCTCGATTTTAGATAACAACATCAATTTTTGATATATTGTTTGTTACAGTTTCCTTTATAGATGCATCTTCGTAATAAAGCTACCTCTACAATATTAAAAATACATATACATATAAATTTTTTATACCTATAAGCGATGATTAAAATGTTTTCGTATGGTAAGTGCCAAGCCTACTTTCTGTTAAACTACACGCATAAGTAACAGAGTCTTAATATAATAGTTCAATGAGAAATATTTAATTTGTATGGTAGGTGCACCGCCCATTTAACCAATCGTTTAATTTTTTACGCATCTACGCACCTTGGCAATAAAGTTACGCAAAGCTCAGATACCTTGACTTACTCTGCTTTCACACATCCGAAGAAATAGCCAGGTTTTGCATATGTGTTTACACAGTTAATAAAAAAGCCATTTTTAAAATGTCGTCAAAGCTAGAGTGTAAACGCTGGTTTATGACCTTTTTTTAATGTGCGATAATTAATATTTACTTTAGGTTCGAAGTGTCACGCCTTCTATCAATATCCTGGTAAAATTATCAATATGTTAAATTCATTTAGCTTGCATGTGCCAAGTTTTTCAAAAACAATGATCTCATTAAATTATTTTAAAAAAACCAAGCAAAATGTAAAGCCTAGTATAAGCATGTATATTGGTCGAGCTAAAAAAAAACCATTTAATAAAAATCAGTTAAGATCAGATAACCAACTTTCGTAGTATTTTTTTACATCTCTCTCTTTATTTATAAATTTTGTGTTTATGTATTTATTTATTTCTTGCAAAACTAAATATTTAAGCAGTTGTACTTTTAAATTATTTATTAATAACTCTTTCAATACTTATCATTAAAGGAAACTACACTACAGGGGCTGATCTTTGCACAACACCAAATTTAGATGAATTCTCTGATTTATTGGATCCAAGTGGTAGGATTTCCAAATACTTTTTTATTCATAAATCGTTATGCATGATGAAATGCTAAATTTGGTTTATAATTTCGTTTTAAAACTTGTTTAGATTTTTCCTTTTAAATTTTCGTTTTAAATTAAGATTTTCCTAAATTAAATTTTTAAGTGAAATTTTCGATGTCGTGCATGATAAAGATTGTTTTTTTATGTTTTACTTTTTTCTTAAACAATTTTGAAATATATAATGAATTTGATTGTGTAGTTAACGTTCTTTAAGTTTAAATATAACTCTGTGTATAAACATAATATACTTATATACATATATTACATTTATATATGTAAATATATATATAAATATGTAGGTATATACGAATGTAATTTTTTTTCGAGAAAACTTCTCATGTTCGAAAAAAGTTTTTAAAATGAAATTGACATGCAAACCCGCATGTTTAAAATAATTCCTGCCTGTTCCGTTTCTACTCTGGTGAATAATGACATGATGTTTAAATTTCATTTTGTTACGTGTATTGTATTGTAATGCCTTACCAGGCATTTATTAAGCCATCGTAACATGCAACATTGCCACATTTATACCACTATGAACATCATAAAAGATTAAAAGAAAAGAAAAATTATTCTAAATATGTATGTATAAACCGGTATGGATGTAAAACGTACAAATATATGTATAATTAAAGCCAACAACTCAACCAACCAGCACATGAGTTGCCATTTTATATCTGTAGATTGGTTAGAAATTTTGTATATTTTCGTTTATGTGTGTGTGTGTGTGTATTCTCTAAATTTTTTTGTTGGTTGGGCTGGGTATAAAAATTTAAGTCACGCAATCTGATAAAAATTAATATGTACATACCTACATACATATGTAGATATATATTAATTATAATTCTTTGAATTTTGACTTAATTTAATGAATAAATATACATAAGTGTGTAGAAAGTATTTGATTTGCTTAATACATACCTATGTATACCTGTATAAGTAAATGACGTTGGATAAATGTGCCATTTTTTATATTATTGTGTAGGTATATCGTTTATATCGTTTATTAAGAATTTTTTTTTATTTTTTTAATATACATACAAACATATACCTATGTATCTCTAAAAAAAACGAACAACTTCTTAGCTCGACTTGTATCAAATTGAATGTTTTTGTATATTTTTATAATTTGTATCAATATCCATTTTAGATTCCAAAATAAGTCTTGGAATAAAGCTTTCAAGTTTATGTGTATACCTACATCAGGTCTCCTAAAATGCTTAAAATTATAATGTGTTTTTTTATAACATTTACAAAAAGACCTACTGATACTTTTTTTCGAGCCAAAATTCCATTTAAGTCAACATTCTACTAAAATTCTTCCAGAAGCCCTGAGATCACCCATCTAAATATCTAAAAGCCATAACCATTGCTATTCTTTAGAGTGGGAAAAATCGCACTGTTTTATTCTTTTATTCTTAATAACAACTCAAATCTAATTCTAGTAGGCATTCTTTTAAAAAGTATGCCTTTTTTGTCTTAATAAATATGATTAGTCCATAATTGGTCCTAGCTTCTATATAAGACATCTTCCCGGTTTTCACCTTAACCCTCACGAGTATTAAAATTATGTGAAATCGTTGCCTGACTAATATCTTATATCTGACTGGCAATGAAAATTTAGCGAAAATTATTCTGTATCTTATGGTGTTTGATCGAACTTAACCGTCTTTAACTCTTTTGCATATTAAAAATGCATTTTTTTTTTATACTGACACTGAAGATTTTATATATAAAGCAAAAAACTGCTTACATAGGTATATAAGTTATAAAAGTGCAAAATAATTATTTAAGTAGTTTTTATAAAATATTTGATGCAACATTTTTTATTTATTAATTTATTTTAGATGCTGTTTAAAGAGTCATTAAACAAGAGGTTTCTTAAAATATTTTTTTCGGTAATCCCTTTCAAAACGACAAATCTTTATACAAATACTTTTAAATATGTATGTCGTGTGTAAGACCTTGTTTTCATATCCCAATGCGCATAAAATATCTAAGTATGCAACGGAAACGGTTAGGGATAAATAAGGCTTTCTACGACGGCTGTTATGCCTTTTTTTACCGCTGGGTACATTTTATTTTAAATAGGGAATACAGAAATTGATTAGTTAAAGCTGTTGGGGATACAAATAAGAATGCGCCATTTGACAATCGTAAAATTGAACGTCTAGCAACACAATACTTAAAAACAATAACGATTTCGTATCAGCATCATATAATTTTTTCAAGCGCAAATTTACAAATAATGTGGCTCCTAACAAAACTTAACTTACCACCATATTTACTAGACCTTGCTACTTTTAACTTGTTTCGATGAAAGAATGAAACGTTATTTCTTCGCAATTGACTAGCAAGTATAAAATATATAGTCAGTCACGCGTGATAAAAATATACCCTACACCACAGCATATAAAATATTAAGGGTATTTGTTTAATCGCAAAAAAGCCTCTTATACCTGTTAAACTCTTACACTTTCAAAAAATATTTAAAGCTTAAGAGGTATAAGAGGTATTTAAGCGATTAAACGAATACCCATATCAAAATATTTGTGCTGAATTTTAATTTGGATTAAGCTAGAGTTTTTATATATTTTACCGATATTATGAGGTTAAGTTTATGATGGACTAATTTTACCTAAAGTAACTTTAATTCAACTATATTACTATTTATACACTTCAACATTAAATGTACGAAATGCAAATTTACCCTCGGTATAGATAAAAAGGAGCATATCTCCCCTAAAACATTAGAATTGAATAATAAATTATAAAATTAATTAAAATCTATTGATTCTCTTACATATACCTAATATATTTTAAAAACAAACAATCGTAGTCCATTAATTTATGGTGCCATATAATCAAAATATATGAAACGCATTTACCCCACCCACATACTCGCATACATATATGTAAACAAAAAATGGTAAGAAAATAAAAATAAACGTCAAATCGAATCAAATGATTTTATGATGTAATTTGCAGCTAATATTTACGATATAACAACATCTAAGGATACCACAAAATGCCAAATAATGTTATGGTTATATTGTCGCTTTGGTGACGCTCATGAAAATAAAACTGTTAGTAAAGGCAACACTTCTTGGCTTGTTTATTTTTTGGCAAAATATGTTGGCAAAAGTATTCAACATTTTTTGCACATTTATGTTAGAGCAAGTAAATTTCCACAAAAAAAGAGTAGAATAATTTAACAACTTTAAGTTATGTATAAACACTTTCAGAACATCATCTACTACATGCTATAAGAACTTAAACCTGGTGTATATATACATATGTATATTCCAAGGAGACTTCAAAATTTAGGAAAATATCATACTCTCCCAAAAAAATATTTCTTTAATTTTTGTTTGTGATTTTTGTTTGCAGCAACCATTTTACACCAAATTCCCTGGAGTGTCATAAAAGAAATTACATCTCTACTTATTTTTCTTGTCCAGCTATCCATCCATACGTACAAGCATTTAAAGAAATTTATTATTTTTGTTTTTACCTTCCACAAAATCTTTAGCAAACATGATGAACTTTAGTTAGAAACATTTAAGTTCATGTCTTTAGTCTGCCAGACAAATGTTTCCCAGGACATTTGTGCCAACAACTTGTAACTGGATTGTGACAAACAAAAATAACAAAATTCAGACGGACATTCCACGTTCCTTAGAACACACACAAGTACATCTTTATTTATTTAAATATATTCAACATGCTTTAAATATGTTTACTGTAATGTTGACTTTAAAATTCTCTTGTACTCTCTTCTTTTTATGGGGTGATAATTGCTCTTCCACAACCATAACTAACTTTAGTTGTGGTCTTTTTCTGTGTGACAAGATTATGTTGTCATGATGTCAACACAAATGTCAACACTTACAGTGAGGGCGTGTAATTGCCAATTATATTTAAGGTCTCTCTGTACATTTAACCACTGTGTTTATGTTTAAGTAGTGGTAGTTTTTTTCCTGTTCATTTTTTTGGAGGGCATAAGGTAGTGTTGCGGCTTAACAGAGATGCTCTTTAATCGTTTTGTTTTGCTTTTTTTGCTGCAGAGTTACTTTTTTCATTATTTAAATGTCCTTGGGGTATATTTTTCTTATCGCCTTTCAGTTGAGTTCTGTGAGATAAAGATGTTACAGTGTAATAATTAACGATGTTACAGTTTATTGTCACAACATCTGGTCAGTTTAATTCTTTTATTCGTATTCTTTTTAACTGATACATATGTACATATATGCAATAATGCGTAGTGAGAAGAGATATTTGAATTTAAAGTAGGTCAGTAAAAATTGTCTAAAAACTTTTCATAGCAACAAATTAAAAATGATTTAGTATGAAACATATGCCCAAAACTTCAAATGATGTGTATGAATGAAGATTCTCCAGCTCAAAATGTCATTAATTTGAAATTTAATATTCACAACATTGTTATCAATTAATCAATGCATGGCAAAACACAATTCAGCATATAAGTATGTATGTAGATACATATTTAGAAAAACAAACACTTGTTGAATGTAAATATTTCAAAAGGGAAATTCTGTAATTATATGTTGCATTTTTAATTAAAATTTTCCTACTACTAGTTAAATTAACCTACATTTTTTTTACATCAAAATATTGCTGATTTTTCACGATTTAAAATTTTTTTAAAAGAGCTATTTTAATATATGGTAAAAATAAATAACTGCTTATTTTATTTGTAATAAGTGATATGAGTATATGTACAATTATTTTAAAATTAACAGTGATACTATTGACCATATTGACTTTTTTGTAGGTGTTGCCATAGTGCCAGTATGGGATAAGAGTTACCATAGTCACGAGGAAGTGCTAGTATTTACTTTAAATACCTTTTGGATATGTAAATAGATACATACGTACATACATAAGTATACCAATACACACGTACATACATACATATGTACACGTAGTGAAGGGTATATACGATTTGGCATAGCCGAATATAGCACTCTTAATTGTTTTATACCTAATGGGAATTGTTGTCTAAAACTATACCGAACGGTTTCGGAACTGACGAAATCCCCACAAAAAAATAATTGTTTTAATGCAAACTGCAAATAGTAATTTTCCTCGCTTCGTGAAATAGTAAAAATAAGTGAAAAATAAAAAAAGCTAAAATTTATTACTTGAGGTGGTTTCCCATAATATTTATTTTTTTTAACTTAAATTAGTCGTTATTGTGTACGCTTTTGTGTCTTCTATGTACAGCGCTGCCTTATTTGGTTTTCTATTTAATAACTCTAGAAGGTCTACTTTACATTAATACAAAACAAAAACTTAATTGTAGTAGAAAAAAGTGCGTGCATATTATGTAACAAGTCCCGACACATGTAAGCTTCAAAGTTTCCTAACTAATCTGCTGTCTACATACATGTATTAAAATCACCAAAAATAATAGATTTGAAATTTGCTAAAATATTAAAGTTAAATAAATATTTGACAATATACAGGCACTTGTTTTATAAATTTCATTTTACAACTCGTGATGCAAAGCTGTTGTATGAAAATGACTTTTCACATTTTTATTACACAAAACTAAACTATAATCAAATAAACAACAATTAAAAATATACATATGTATTTATGTATGTATACTAAAGCCAAAAAAAATATGTGTACGTACGTATGTATACATATCTACAATAAAAATTAATATTTGTTTATTTAATTGCCTTATCGTTTTAAAACAACACCTAACCCCAAGATAAATAAATCTAATCAAAGAAAAACAAAGACAATTTTATAAACTGTTTTTGTTAAAAAGGCAAACACACACACACATATATATTAAATTAAATTTATTCTTTTCAAATACATCAACACTAAAGATTTTACGTTAAAACAATTGCAAAATTACTTGAGAAAAAAAATATAAATAATTATTCATTATCATTTGCTTAAAATTTGAATGGCGACAAAATAGTGAACAACAAACCATCACCGGATGGATAGATGTATGGCATGTGTGTGTGTGTTCTGATGATGGTGCGCTCTCAATGTTCTATATTTGTGCTATAGTGTCTTTTTTAATACTTTAGGAGCTGCTAAAAGGTCTGCTCTAATAAATTTTAAATATTTGTACACCTTAAAAAAAACCAACCTAAACAACGAACAGCGTATGTATGTACATAAGAACACAAAAAAAAAACGAGAACATGTCTAAATAAAAGTGTAAAAACAAATAGTGTGAAAATAAGACCTTAGATAAGCTCTGAAACAAAATAAAATAATGTATGTACATAAATAAATTCCTACATATTTATGTGTATGCAAGTATGAACATATGAATGTATGTATGTATATATGTATTTGTATATTTATATTTTGTCTTACATGCAACCTTAAATTTTCTAACAGATCTTGTTTTAATGTTGTCTAAAAAATAAAATATGAAACACGTAGTAACAATAATATTATCTATAATTTTCTCATTTTAATGCTTAACAAAATATTTATTTTTTATTTAGTTTAGTTGTGTGTCGCGTTTAAATACTCACAAATTTTTAAACAATATAAGGAATTAGAACAAACAAGATAAAACCCCTCTAACTTGTTTAACACCTGGTAGATTTTAAAAGTTCATAAATGACTGACTTAATTTTTTAAAATGTTTTCACATTTTTAAACTAGGCTCTAGTGTAGTTTATAAAATAAATAAAAATGCATTTTTTTTAATCAGCATCACGAGCTGTCATGTGAAAACTTGCTCTTATTTAACTTACGCTTATTTAAATGACTTTTAAGTTGCACAAAGTTTATATTCTTGCTCGTTAAAAAGTTTGTTCGAATATTTTACAAAGTTAGAATATAAAATTGAAAAAAAAAACCAATGATTTAAGATTTATTCGACAGTTGATGACGAACATTTTTAAAATTACTACAAGTTTTAGTATTCGATTTAGTTTTACAAGTTTTAGTATTCGATATACTTACAGATGTAAGTACAATAAAAGATGTTTTATTTTAAAAGTTTTCAAAAAAAGTATAACATATAATTATGTCTTTATTTTAAAAAAAAATTTTTTTTTTTAATGAAATATAACAAAATTATTTAGCTATTGCTTTTAAATAAAATTTTCTGAAATGTTTATTTTAAGATTTTTAATTTTATAATAATGAATTTTGATGATAAGGTTGAATATTGAATTATTGTTCGGTAATGATTTTAAAATAGAGTATGCAGAGGTTATAAAAATTGAACAGAAAGTCGACCGTATAAGGCCTATTCCTGAAAATCATCTTCGCAAAACTGTAAAAATGTTGAAATCAAAATTTCTTATTTAAAAAAATATACAGAAAAATGTGCATACTGAAAAAGTGTTTTTTTTTTAATTTTTAATAAAATTTCATATTTCCATATTTACAACCAAACAAAATGAATGACAGCATAATATTGTCAGATTTTTTTTTTTTTGCTGAAACGTATAAATTTTTTGATTGACACACAATTTGCACAGTTTATCGCTTAAAATCAACACAATGCCTTTTTCTTATGCCAGTTAAGTTAATATTTTGTTTAATGAAAGTGAGTATCATAATTTTGGCTACAAATATGTTTAATACCTGCTGTAGAAAGTAAGGGGTAATATACGATTTTTAAAGGAACTACATTTATGACATTAAAAATTTTTATATCTGCTGGTTGCTCTAATGACTTTTTTGGTTTTAAAAAGTTTAACTTGATTTCAGTTAAAACCTATAATTAAATAATTTTTTTTTTGCTTACAGAAACCGATAGAGTAATTGTAGGGCAATAAGTGTTCGCTGTATACAAACTTAATAACCAAACATTTGACATGAGAAAACAGCAACGATGTTATAAAAGATAGTGCTTACAAGAATAACAAGATTTAAAAAGTAGACAAAAGTAAAAACATGTAATTTCAAAGTTGAGGCAGAAACACCCTCACGTATACGTTGCAAATCAGCTGTTACGTTTTGCTTACCAAAGACACTATAACGTGCAAATACATCGTGCAGCTCTTTTGTTAATGTTAAGTAACCCTTAGATTTGTTCTGATAAACTTTGATACTCTCAATAAATATTTTGACCTCTAAAATTTTGTTAATATATAAACAAGGATAATTGCTAAGTTACAGACTTTTTGTTTTAAAAAATTTTAAGGATTATTGTCAAAAAGTCTCTAGACTCTATGCAAAATTTATTAATTTGTCACTTCTGCAAACTTTTTGTTTGTATTTCAAAATCTGATATTATATTAACATATTTTTATTAACTTAACAAATATGTATTACATATTAAACGGAGAGTTATTGATATTATTTCTTAGAGCAATAAAGTCTGTTTTTTAGTCCTTGAGGATTTTGCTTTTTATAAGTATGGAAACATGTGTATTTAAAAAAAAAACTCATGAAATGTATGTATAATACAAAAAGTTTAATAAACATTGGCAGTTTTTGTGTATGTTCATTAATTGTTTAATTTTCAACATTTGTCTTAAAAGACATGCGTTTCTTTTAGCGTAACCTTGGTTTTTGTGATTAAAGGATGAGCCTACTGAGTGTAATGAACATTCTTTTACATTATGTGACTGGAGTAGAATATTAAAACTTTAATTAAAATGAATTCTGGTGTAAATTATAAATAACTTAATATGTATAATATGCATATGCATACAAATATATCGTCACCTAATATGCAAAAGGGCGTAACAGCAAAAAGAAATCAAAATCGAGTTTTTGATTGATTATAATGCACTAAACTAAATTACATGTCTCTCCAGAATTTTGAACTTATACGTCAAGAAAAAACGACTTTACAAACGAAATTCAAAAGGCCGTAACAACAAGTGTATAAATTTCAAAAACAAAAAGGCGTAACAACACACTTAAATGAAAAAAACTGACTGTTTTATTTTTGAATAACTAAGTTGCCTTCAACGTTTTTTGCTTCTCCTATAAAAAAATAAAAATTGTTGTTACGCTCTTTTGCATATTAGGTGACGATACATATGTATGTATATACTTAGTACATATAAACATACTTGAATTATAATTGGTGGAGAACAATTTTCACAAACTATTAGTTGAAAAATTGTGATATGCAAAGTATTTTTTTTTAAATATAATAAAAAAATTTAAAAAAAATTCTTACTAACTTTTACTTTTTACTTAACCCCTAGCAAGTTCCTAAGTTCTATGTAAAATTGTATAAAAAATAACTTTTTTTAGCGTTGCCAATTAAAAACAACTTACCTTATTACTTATTACGTTAATTGTTAATGCAAAGAATACTGGAAATCTATAAATATTTCTTTATAAACATTATAAAAATATTTTAAAATGAAAACAAAAACTGACATTGTTTATACAACATACATACATAGTTTAAAGTATTAATTTAAAAACTAACTAGGCCTAACTAAAATACAGTATTTTTACTGCATTATATACATTTATTTCATAATAAATAAATAAATTTTTTTTATTTAAATTGTATTGATAAACTAGCAAAATAATTTATCATCACTACGCTGCATTATTCCATTATATTTACCTAACTCTTCTATCAGACAATAATAATGAAAATTCCTAAAAAAAATAAAACCATTAATTCATAAGTTATCTCAATTTGCTGTTAAAATACAAACAAATAAAAGTTAACAAAAACCAACGTTAAAGTTCATTAACAAAAGTATTCTTCTAGTTCATGCTCTTTAAGTATTTTTGTTTTTATTGTTGGCAGTATTCGCATTAAAATTTAATGCATAAAATGTTATATGTAGTTCTATTTGGTAAAGCTGTCTGTCTGTAAGTTATATGTATACATACATACATACATATATGTATGTTTATACCCAATTGACACAAAAGTTTTATCTCAATTCGGCATTGATTTAAAATCAATCCTCTTCTTTAATATCTAAAGGTTTAAAATGATTTAAAAATAGTAGAAGTCTAAACAAAAAGACAAGTTTATACTTCGTTAAATAAAATAATCCTAAATCGATGATCAAAGGTTGACACTGAGTAACTAAAATTTTTTTTCTCGACATATGGTATGATAAAGATGACAAACGATTTTTCCATTGTTCCAATAATGTTGACCGTCAATTTCTTACATCAAGAAGAAATTGTCGGTCACGTTTTTTTAACCTTTCACATTGAAATGTATTTTAAATGTCGATTTTATGGCAGTGATAAATGACAGGAGAATAAATATGGTCAATTATAAATATGGATCTGTCTCACCTCAACATTGATTATATGAGGGAGCAAGTTCCAGTTGCTATTCCTGTAGCTTAAATAGATAAAATTTACATTCAGTAACAGTAGTACCGATGAGAAAAAGAGTGCTGACGATGAAATCGTAGCTGGTTTCGAGAATGCATTCCACTCTGCTAATATCATATGGGAAACTGAATTTTTGAATGAAATAATAACATTCTCAACATATCACACTTTCAAGAATATAAGAACTTTAAGCCAAAATGAAATTCATTAATAGATTTGTAATTTTTTTTCAAACCATTTTCAAAATAAATTTTAACTTAAACTTTGAAGCCTTTGCAACTAATTTAACAACACACTCAATATTATATGTTTTAACCATCTTATTTTAAACGACTTTGGGTTTACTGGGTAGTAAATAAACAATATACATACGTATGACTTTTTTTATTTACTTTGTCGGCAAAAAAACTTTGATAAACCTAAAATAATAAATATGTAGTTCATATGATCACATTTATTTTACAACAAACAAAACGCAAAGCATAAATAAGATTATAGTATTTAGTTAATTGTAGTACAAGAGAGTTTTATATATTTTATTTATTACCAATTTTTGCATTTGCTTATTAAAAAAAAAGGGAAATTATTAAAATTTTATTTAATCGTTTGATTAAATGATTTTGAATTGGAGATTTTAATAAAAATAATTCTAATATTTTAAGAAATTCCAACATTAGCACGGAAAATTTTTAACTTTAAAGGTCGTTATAAGTGCTTAAATACTACGGCTTGCCCAATATCAATCAATTCAAATGTATGTCTAAATATTATGTCTTTCTCTTTACCTTTCTGCTAGTACGCGCACAATCAAAATAATAATTATTGAGCCGAACTAACAAACACTTGAATTGATTGATATTGGGCGGCCGATGAAATAAATCACAGAGACAACAGGAAGTATATGGTTTGATAGATTTAAAATCAAAAGCAAATATGTGTGTTGAGCAAGATTGATTGTCTAAGCTCAAAGGCATGTTTTTAGTGTTTTTATTTAAGTTTATTTAATAGAAAATTTTAACTAAATACTTTCTTTTAAAACAACGATTAATTTTAAATGTACTATGTATGTATAAATACATACATATGTTTATATGTTGTATACTGGATTTATTTACTTTGTCAGAAAAATTATTTATTATTTTAATAAACACATATTTCTAAAGAAAAATTGAGTCCGTACTTAAATTAAACGTATAGAAAAAAAATTTCTACCTAACTGTTTTAAAAGGATACTTTTCTAATTAAAAATAATTGATGACATCAAAATTTATTTTAAATCTATCTACTTTAGAATGTTACAAATATGTATATGTTCACTTTTAAAAATAGAAACATTTACCTCTTTATTAATATATTTGTTACATGTTCACCCACATGTTATTTAATTTAAGGTCACGCAATAAAATTAAAGAATTAAAATTTTGTAAAATTAAAAAAACTTTTTAAATTTTAAATTAAAAATAAAATACTTCCCGTAATACCTTATTTACATAAAATACGTTTCGTTCATATCTTATATTACTATTAAAAAATATCCTCCTACAAAACAAAATCTAGTTCGTAACAAGATTATTCCAAAAGTAGAAAACAAATTGTCTTAATTTTAGTGCTAAATGACCTTCAATAAAATGTTAATTAAACCATTTGAACGCCTTAAAAAATTGTGTTTTTATGGTAAAAGCTGCGGTCAAAATAAAAGCAGCATTGCATGGATAAAATACAATAAAGACATCTGAAATTTTTATACCCTTCACCACAGGTGACAAGAGTGTATATAAGTTTGTCATTCTGTTTGTAATTTTTACAACATTAATTTGTGACCCCATAAAGTATATATATATTATGAGTTCTTAGGAAGTCGATTTAGCCATGTCTTTCTGTCCTTCTGTTGAAATCAACTTTTCTCAGCCCCCTGATATCGTATAGACCCGTTACTGGTATCAAACAATCAGAAATTTTACTCAAATTCTTGCTATAGGAAATCACCAGAATCCGACAATCAACAAGATTTAAGCAAACAATTTTTTTACACAAAAGTTATTATATTTATGTGTAAGACATGCCTTTTTGGGAAATTTGAAAAAAAAATTAAATACTAATTTGCCAAGAATCAGCCAATAGCTGTTACTAGTACGTAAATGAATTAAATAAATAAAAAAATAGACTAAAATTACTATAATAAAAAATCAAGTTTTCTAAGATTTTAAATACCTTTCGGAAATGTATATACATACGTACATATATGCTTATTTATGCACCCATACATACATACATAAATTTGGTTATTTACCAAATTTTGGTATAAGGAGTGTTAAAGCTACTTCATTGCTTGGATGGCTTTTTCTTTATCGCTGTTAATTCTTAGCAGCGTTGCCTAAGTATTGCGTTTTAACCGCATAGTCCTTGTTATTTAAAACAAAATTATATTTGAATCTTTATTAACTTTCAATGTCGCTTCAATAAATAATGAAGAATGCATAAATTTACACCAGTAAATAGAAGTGTTTTTCAAATATTTTAAATTTAGAATCTATTTAAGTCATTTAGTGTAAATGCTGATTGCAATTTTACGTATATTCTATTGGTATAAGAAGTACAGAAAGACAAACTGTGTCTGAATTTTCAAATGTCGCGTTAACAGTTTCTGTCTATGAAATATACAATTTTCTCATGTTGTTATTTTTCTTAGACTTTAGGCAGTTTAACCTTTTCCTCTTTTTGTCAATGTAATATCCGCGTTTATTTAATGCTATTTTAACCTTGATTGGCAATTTAAAAGGCTAAATTTTATTTCTAATCATTTTTTAAAAGCCGTAAAAACTTTTCTGAGTTTAGATAATACCTTTTACAAACGTTTTTTATTTATTTTTTTGCCGCATTTTTAAACAATAAAAAAACATTTTAAAATGCTTCTTAGAACATAAAAAAATTGAAAAAAAAAATATTGTATGTGGGTTTGCTAAAATAGAAACCGAAATATTTCATACTTCTCTACTATTTTTCAGTGTAGAAAATTTTGTATGGCTACACAATTTGAGCACTTTCTAGAATACCCTTAATTTTGAGGTAAAAGGCAAAAACTTTACTACAGAAAAAAATTTTATAAGTAAGGTTTTAAATAAAAACTAGTAAGAGCGTTATATTCGGCTATACCGAATCTTATATA
>NDXZ01029175.1:1724-37141 GCA_003055125.1 Paykullia maculata | reverse complement strand
ATTTCTTTAACTGATAATAAAATCTTTAAAAGACCTTAGAAATATTTTTAATAAAAGCACTTTTATAAATAAATAAATACTTTTTGATAAACTCTATTAAAAAATGTATGATTTTTGCCTTTAAATTATATATTTTTTTCTAGAAAAATCTCTAATTAATTCGTTTATTAAAAAAAGTTGTACGATTTTTTTCATAAAAAATTTACATAAAAATTATTTCCTTAAATTGTTTTAAATTTTATTTTTTTTTTTGTGAATTATGTTTAAAAGTACGAACAAAGCACGAACCAAAAACCAATCCAATACGATTTCCTGAAAAGAAAATTTGGATGGATTGGTCACATTAAGATCCTATGTGAGGTGGCCAAGGCAGCGCTGCAGTACAACCCCCAGGCTCTCGGCGCCGTGGATGCCCAAAAATAATTGGCGGATAAAAACCGCTCGTGAACTGACTACTGCAGGATTTTCGTGAAACGAGGCGAGACAGTCAACAACAGAGTTCATTGGAAGTCGTTAATTGAGACCGTTTGCTCCCCAGCTGGAGAATAGCGAAACATCATGTTTAAATTAAATTTTTTAATAGATTTTCTATTTAACGAACAATTTTTTATAAATTCTATATTTATGGGCATTTTTCCATGGAAACTTTATAAGTTGTTAAATAAATACCTTTTAATATTCTTTGCTTCACTTACCTTTCACAAGAATTAAAAGAAAAATACTAAAAACTTATTTATTTTTTAATATTTTTTTTATTAATATTTTAATATCAATTAATTTGTTTTGTTTTTTTTTATAATTTTAATATTTTATAAATGTTTTTTTTTTCTTAATTACTTAATATTAACTTGTAATAATTATATTTTTTTTATTTATTTGTTAGTTTTTTTATTTTATGTTTTTTTCTTTATAAATTTTCATTATATTAATTATTTTGTTAAATTGCACAATTTTTGGTAAACGATAGAAGGATAAGTGTGTTAATGTTTGAAAAATAAAGTGGAAACTTTAAGTCTCATATGTTTTTGTTAAAAAAAACTTTAATATGTTTATGAATGAATACAATTTACAAAAAATGGCACATGATGTTTAAAAATATATGTATAAATGTAGATGTATAAAAATGATATATATAAATGATTTATATTTTAATGTATATATGTATGTATGTTATTATTTTATATGTTATTTAATTAGAATAGTAGTAGATACATAATATGTAGTTGTATAATTAATAAAACTATTTAAAATTATTTTCTTTTTTTTTAATATCAAACAGGGAAATATAATTTCAAAGAAACTTATTAAATTAATATTTGTTGAATATAAGTTGATTTGTTTTATGTTTGACGATCGGGTGACAACTTGTAAAAAGGTCGTTAATTATTTAAAGATTTAAAAAAGCTTGTTTTCTTTTAAAGTTTTCTTTATTAAAGTAATCTATAGATTTGTTTAAATTATTGAAAAAGTAATTTTCTATTGTTTTCAAACGTCGGTGATCAACAACAAAAATTAAACTAAAAAAGTTTTTTTTTTCATTAAACAAACATTTTGAAAAAACAGCCTGTGTTGTATCGTTGTATCTATGTATGTCGTAAGCACTTTCAAAAATCTCTATTTTGGTTTTTGCACATTTTTATTAGACAAGGTTGTAAATTAAGCAAATGATATTTACATTTTGCAATCAAATAATTCCCAACCAGTGTTGTAACGTTGTATATCAAAAAGCTTTGATATATAATTGTTTGTTTGTTTTTTAATTTTAATGATTAAATAGATACAACAAAGGCTGTGAATTACTTGACCAATTTACAACCAGTATTGTATTGTTGTTTTTATGTATATCGTTAAGTTTTATTAAACATTTTAATTTTTTGACTTTTATACCTTAAATATTTGTTTCAACACAATACAATAGCGGTTGTGAATTGGACAAATATTTTTAAAGTTTTAAGATTTTAAAATGTGTTGTCTTAATAAAAGTTGCCACCCAAAATAAATTCAAATTGTAAATTATTGTGAATAATTGTTTAATATTGTTTTTAATATTGAAAAAAAAATGTTTTGCATTTCTTTTTTTATTTATTTTTTTGTTATTTATTATTGTCCTTATAAAATATTTTTTTCTTTTTCTCTTATTTTTGTTGTTTAGTTTAACTTTAATGATTTACTCCCCTCTTTTGTATACCACTTTACCACATTTTTAAAATATTTTCACATGAAATGTTTTCGTAATGAAATATGAAAAATTTTCATAAGCCAAAAAAAAGTGATTTACAACATTAAAAGGAAATAAGTGTTAAATTAAAAGTCAAACTGGCCGAAAAAATATTTGAAGTACAAATTTAATTGCCTACTTAAATGCTTAAGTATTTCGTTTGTAAAAATTAGATAAATTTGATTGAGGTCGAAAATTCCCCAAAAAAAAACAAAAGAAGTTCATTCTGTATAATTAATTCAGCTGTCTGCTAACGAATGTGTATATTAAAATATACCAATTGGAAAATATTTAGTTACAGTAGCGGAAAGTATATATTTGAATAAAATTAATTGATTTTTATAGAAGTTATAAACGTTAAAAAAATTCCACTAACACAGTGATGCCAATTTAGCACTTTTCGAACTAGATTCTGCCCATTTTTAGTTGCTAAAAATGCGAAAAATATTTTTCAGATTGAGAATTTTTAATGTAATAATGCAAGTCAGAAGAAACATATCTTTAGCAGTGGAATTCATTAAGACATTGATTAGCTGTCAAATAATTTGTCCCTGTCATATCCAAATTACTCGTATTACGATGAGGACTAATCTCATATATGACAGCGTCGCTCTTACGATCTTCTTTTCTCACATATATTATATAAAAAATACTGCTGATATGACTCCTATGTATATTTCCCTCAAATCATAAATTATGTTCTCAGCTAAACCCCTAAACAGAGATACTGAGCAGATCTATGTGAGTATATACGACATTTTGAAACAAAAGATTTTTCAACTAAAAACGGAAATTTTAAAAATCGCATTTTTCTTTGGTCTTCGTAGTTTCCTAAAAAAAATTAAAGAAAAATATTTCATGTTAACCAAGAAATTTCCACATTTGCTTTAAATTAATTTTTCGTGTTAATATTTTGTTTTTTTCAAATTTTTTTTATTAAAATTGAAGTTAATGGAACTTCAGAATTTCAGCATTTTTTTTATTTTTATCGGCAAATTGAAATATTTTCTCCTTTAATTGAAAGCCAGTTTGAATATTTATTGTGTTTTTTTAGCTTCAAGATTATTTAATTTACTATTTACAATTATTTGTATTTTTTTGTTTTTGTTTTTAGTTAAAGATTCATACTTCAATACTTCAAAATAAAAAGTATAGGCGAACATGAATATTATAAAAAAAATCAGTCATTTATTTTATAAGGAATAAAAATAGGAAAATTGCTATAAAACAAAACTACTCAACATTTTGATTGGCCTTTTTAATAAAAAGGCGAAAATTTTTTATAAATTTCGCAAACTAAATTAATTGAAATTCAAGTATAGCTGCCCCACGAAGCAAATTTTATTAAACAGTTGAGATTAAAATATCTAAACAAAACGAAACATATTTTTAAGGAAATAAAATAACAACGCAGATATATTTATATGAAGAGATCGTTAGGTTGTTGTTTTTTTTTTATTATACGATTGTATGTATAAGATAGATTTACCATGGTAAGAGCGTCGCGGCAACAAATACAGGGTGGGCCAAACCCCAAACCATGGTGTTAAAAAATTTAATAACTTTTTTGTTTATATATTTTTATATTTTTTATGATTATAAAATATACAAAATGGAAATATGTTTACACTAACTATGGAAAATAATGTCACTTAAATGACCACCATTTTCAGCTTCACAATGATGGGCTCGTCTAAGAGCATTATCCATAGCATCATTTTCATTTGAATGGCTTTGTTAATACGCAGACCTATAGGTTCTTGGGATTCTGAAAATCCAAGAGTTATCCTTCAACGCCAATTGCACATCCATTGGGTGTACATTATGGTGTGGCATTACATCTGAAAATATCATTGGTCCTTAATTCTTCAAAAATGAAGATGGAAGTTCTGTAGCCGTAAACAGAGAACAATATCGGTTTATATTAAAACATTTGTTACGTTCTGCTCTTGAAAACAGACCTAAGATGTGGTTTCAGCAGCACCTTTGAAATTAAATTTTTTGGAAAGCGAATGGTGACTTTTGGCCCACCCTGTATAACTAGACAAAAAAAACATGAATTTTGTTGTATAAATTATTGCTGTCAGCTGTTTCTGGTAAACAATACAAAAACAGAAACTAATAATTATGTGCAATATGAATTCTAATGAATCCGTATTGATAAAAAAAAATTCACAGTTAAATGATAAAGCATTTGATGGTAATTAAAGTCAGCTGATCAGTTGCAGCCACCTTATTAAATCCACCTCGAATTCGCAACTTTCCATAGGCTTAAAAAAAACCTTTTTTTTTAATTTAATGCTTCAAAATGGAAACTTACCGTACGAAATTCTGGCCTTACGTAAGCCAAAATATATGTTCAACTTTAATGTTACTTTTTCACAAGCCTGCATCGTTCAAAGCAGCAATTATTCTTTGATTTTTTTTCCTGGACAATGAAACGCTGTGTCAAATACGTTTGGTAAATGCAATATTATGAGTCAAAATCTAAAAAAAACTTATAATTTTATCACAATTAGAAAAAATTTGCCTGCATTTTTTTCATTATAAAAAACCGTGCTTAAATAAACTTTAATAAAGCTTTAAATTGCTCAACTTATTAGTGCAGTAGATTTCTCGATAGGAATCACTGCTTTACTAAGATTTAATTAAAGAACATTTTTATGACAGAATTTAAATATCGTTGATTATAAATAGAGCCTGAATGGTTGAGTAGTTTCCATTGGAGAAAAAAACATTTTTGCAAATAGTCAATTTGGCAGGAAAATGTTCGTTGTTAATTTTATGATACAAGTGTAAAGCCTGAAATACATAGATGACTGCAGGCTACCGACCACTATAAATGAGATTTTAAATAAATTTTATTTTATTTGTCCCAATTTACATTATGAAAGAAAATAAATATTTACTTATTCATTTGCTTCTTTAAACTTTCTGTGGCGTTCACACAGCAAAAGCGTTATTACTTAATTTGTTTTACTTTTTGTTTGATATTATACACAGAATTGCTGTTTTACATCTTACGAATGACAAAACAAAACAGCTTTCAAGTACAAGCGAGTTTGTACTGCTTTTATTCCTTTCTCTTTCTTTCGCACACAAAATAATTAACTTAAAAATAAGACTTGCATAGTCTGAGTTGGGACTTTAACATAAAATAACATTGCAAAACTAAAATATTTTAAATAGATTGAGCTTTAAAATTTATTATTATTTTGTTATAAAGATGTTGCTGTCGTATTTGAGATAATAAAGTGGCTGACTATTTTTTAGTCGTAGTGGTCGGTAGCTTGCTGTCGTCCATGTGTTTACAGCTTAAGGGTGATAGTTTGTTGCAGTGAGTAGATATAAGAAAATACTATAGACGGAAAGAATTCAAAATTCAATTTTAATCGTTAAAGACATTGATTTCTAAAATAAGAAAAAAATATTAACAAATTTAACAGAAATTTACTGAAAAATATTTTGCAAAATAAAAATTTTTTTTTTTTAATATTTTGGTTTTCTTACTTTAAAAATCAATATCATTTTCCAATTATAAGCTAATTCTGTGAGATGCCTTTAAATGATATCATGAAAAAAATATATATAAATTTCTTTCACTTTAAACTTATTTTGTATGCTTTTGGTTTAAATATATTTATATATTTACAATTAAACTAAATGTTTGTATTTAAAATTAATAAAATTATAACAAATAATACAGTCCATTTTAACATAAGAAATTTAAACTAAATAATTGTTTTATTATTTTTTTATCTTAAGCTTTCATTCTAAAAACGTATTGACTTAAATTCTACTTACGAGTCTGAGTTTTTATCATTTTTTTTTTTTTATTTCTTATTTAAATTTTAATATTTTCTTTAGCCTTATGAGTTATTTATTATTTTATATGAAGAGTTATTTAAAAAAAGCTTAGAAACAAAGAGAAAATATACTTAAAATATTTTACAACTAAATAACTTATTTGGATTTGTGTAAGTTGTTTTTATATTTAAGATTATTTAAAATAATTTTTGGTTTAAACAATTGTTCACTTTCGTTAGATTTAGAGTTTTTTCAAGGTTTTTTTTTTATAAATATTCAATGCTCTGTACTAACAGTTTCATCGATATTACTGTCCCAATTGAATTCGGTAACACCCTGTTTATAATAAATATTACCTAAATTGGCAAAACGTTTTTCAAAATCGTTGTCTTTAGCTTTAAGATGTTCAAATCTAAAATTGATAAAGAAAATAAACAATTATTTACAAAAAAAGTTGTAACAAGAAAAAAACAATTTGTTTTTTTTTAAGAAATTATTTTTTTAACTTTTTATTCAACACAAACCTTTCAAATAATAAATTTTTGGCAAAAGCATACAATTCAATGTCTAAACTATTTAATTCTTCTATGTGACGTCTTTGGTCGGGTCGTAAATTGTTAATGGCCGATACCGACAAAGTGGTATTGTGTTGTTCGAAGGGTATGGCAAAACGTAAATTAAAAGTTTCCTCGAAAATATATTGAGAAATCTGCAAGAAAGGAAAAAGAAGAAAAATACAAAATAAATTACCAAAAAAAAACCTCCTATATTCGTTTTACCTTTTGATATTCCGTTAAACCAAAATAGGCCATGGCCGCCAAATTTCTTTTAGCACTGGCCAACATGACACGATCTCGTTCATGCGACGGCATGGCCGATTTATTGTAACAGTCCACCAAAGCCAAATCGGCTAACATTCTTGTTTGCCGATTTGCCGCCAAATTCGATTCACAACCGGCAAATTCATCTATGGTTACATCCAACCAATCTTTGCCTTTATAACAGGCTGGCAGCTCTTGTGACGTTGCCTGTCTGCCCAGACACCAGTGTCGTGAGCCCTTCCAGGTTGCGCCTCTCTTCACATGCCTGTACTCAGACATATATCGTGCTATAGGCTCTCTAAGTAAAGTTATATAAAAATATCTTCGTTTCGCCGATTCACCTTCGTTTTTGTCGAGTTCTTGATCGACACACGACGTAAGTTCAGTCCAATCGGCGTGCAGGCCACATTTCCAACCTGTTGAATAGCGCGAAAATAACCAATTTTCGTTGCGATGTGGACGGAAGCAATAACAGCGTTTGCGTTGGCGTTGACATTCACAGGGTCTCTGTAAGAAAGGACCATTGGAATAGAGGCATTATTAAAGGTTTATTACTTATGTTTTAATTTCTTTTTTTTTTAATTTAACATAGAGTTTTCGATAACAATAAACAAATTTTAAAAATGAAAACTTATTTCTTATAGTGAAAACAGTATTTAAATCAAAATGTTTGCAAGAATTTCTTTAATCGAATTCAAGAAAAAAAATTATGACGATGTTAAACCACTTTACCAATGTCTAAAACTGGAAATCAATTCAGATTAAAAATAATTAATTATTAAAATATATCATGTAACTTGAAACTTTAATGTTTTATTAAATTAATAATTGTTATGTTTTAAATTAATAAACATTATGTTTGTTTATCATTTATTTTGTTTGTGTTATTAATTTTTTGCCTTGACTGTATTTTATATTTTTATATAATTGAGAGTTTATTTAAGTTTATCTTATTTACATATTGTTATTGTTTTACTCGTTTCTCTGTAATTAAAATCTCATTTAAAATCGAATATTGTAACTGTTTAGTCTCAATTATGTCATATTACTCTTTTTGCATTTTACTACACCATTTTTTCGTATTAATCAAGGCGAATTAATATCAGGTGTCCTCAGTTCGGAGAGGATTTTTTTTATCAATTTTTTTTTATAGAAGAGAGAGAAAATTATTTTTTATGTATGGAGTTAATATTGTAACTGTTTAGTCTCAATTATGTCATATTACTCTTTTTGCACTTTACTATACCATTTTTTTGTATTAATGCTTTGTTTTATTGAAAGCTTAACAACAACAATTATATGAAGGCGACAATAACGCATGCGCTGTTAACTTAAGCCCCATATAAATTGTAAAAATTGAAAATATTTAAAATAAAAACACCAATCAGAGAGTGCTGATGATGAAACCGTAGCGTAGTGTCGGGAAATTAACTTTTTCACAATGTTCTTTTATTTATCACATAAAATCTTAATTTTCTAATTAATAAAATATGAAACAATTTATGAACTATAGCCTATATAAAATATTACTAAAAAGATAATAACCAAGGCGAATATATATCAGGTGGCCTCAGTTAATCAGCTGATTATTATTTTTCGTCACGATAATGTCAAACTCCATATATAAAAAAAAATTTTCTCTCTCTTCTTCGTCACGATAATGTCAAACTTCGTATAAAAAAAAATTTATAAAAAAAATCCTCTCCGAACTGAGGCCACCTGATATTAATTCGCCTTGATAATAACGTTCAATTCAAAAACAAGAACAAAGCTTTAATCGTTGTGGTAGATTTCGTTCTAACTCAACAGTGATTGAAAATAGGAATATAGGCGACAATTAATCACCATACTCTAATTTCTAATAAACTGTGAGTTAAATAGATGATATTTACATCTAACACAAAAATACCGATCAAAAAATGCTGATGATGAAAACCGTAGCTGGTTTCGAAAATGCATTCCACTCGGCTAGTGTCGGGAAATTAACCTTTTCACAATGTTCTTTCAATTATGTATCACATAAAATATTAATTTCTTAATTTAAAAAGAAATGAAACAATTTATGAACTATAGTTAAATAAAATATTACTAAAAAGATAATAACATTAAATTCAAATAAAATATCATTAAATAGTTGTAGTCAACTTGGACGATTCCGTCTGGTTTATAGACCCCTTTATTTTAAATGTTACTGATTGATCTACTAAGTCGAGTCTCATCCCTTTCAATCATTATTTATTTTGCTGGCGTTAACTGATTTTTTATATTGAATATTGTTGTGCTGCTAAATATTTTTTTAACTAAAATATATTTAAATTTTTCAACGAATTAGTTATATAAAAAGCTTTTATTTAAACCCTTTAATAAACGAATTTCAAAAAAATGTATATCAAAAGTAGGGTTTCAGTATTTCAATAAGGGCTGGTAGATGTCCATAACAATCCATTCAGCAAACAAACGCCGTTGTTTATTGTCATTAACTTTAAGCTCCTAGGTACAAGTTATGTTAGAAGGACATATAGAGAAAAATCTGTCTATTGGTTGCCCTTAAAGACATAAAAAGAGATAATAAAGAAGCCTAGAAAATTTTTGCCGCTAGCCATGTTATGCCTTTGGTGTGCCCCAGCATAATATGAGGGTCGCAGTCCGACAGTATCGTCAGGTGGTCAACGAAGTGGTCGGCAAAGTAGCGATATCATCTTCTGGCAAATACCGGGCAACGTCATAGCAAGTGTTCCACCATTTTGAGTTTCTCTACGTCCCCGCATTACCGCTACAGTCAACTGTATTTGGTTGCCAATTTTCCGAAAAAGACCTAATGTTGCGGTAACCGGTCAAAAGACCAATAAGCAATTTTAGATCTCCTTTCCCCATAGATTGGAGGGACCTGCTTCCCTGCAGCCTGCAACATTTGCCCAGTTTTGCCTTGCCTTACCCCTAAAGTAGTTTTCGGTCTTCCCAAAGATATTACACATTGGGGAAATAACTAAGGTGATTGCCGTGTTAGTCCCGTCTCGTGCCAGGTACTCCAGGGAGTCCTGGGACCCAGCATAGCGCTGACCTGAAGTCACGCACCACGTTTGTCTTCACCGAGTTGGATCTCAGTACTTCTAGAGCGGCCTGACTATCCACATAAATAATCATGCCCACATCTTGCACACTTTCTCAGACAGTGGCAATTTTCTCGATAGATGTGCTGTTCCTTAAACGTACAAAGGTCATCCCAAATTTGGCCACTAAACGTTAGAGAGTCAAATGTGAAGTGCCACCACGTCTGCTGTATTCATTTTTATAACAAAGTACTGCTCAATCGTGTAACTTGCAATGATGATTTGGCATAAGCGACTGAGTAATAAACAACAGATAAGAAAGACACTATCAAAGCAACATGGTCGCCACGGGATGCCAAAATCTACACACGACAATTGCACAACCCAACATTTTTCAAGTTTTTATAAGCAGCGTTGATCCTATTTATTGTGGAAACGTTAAAAAGGTTCGCATAAATATGTATTAGTTTGTGTGTATTTTTGACTGATTATAACTTCCGCAGTAAAGGAGCGGCGACAACAATTTATTCAAATAGAAAAGTTTTAAGATTTTGTAAACTTTTTCCTAAGTTTAATTTGTTTTTCTAACTTAGATTTGTATTAACTTTCGAAGGTATGATTACGCTGCACATATAAAACAGGTAATGCCTTCTAGAGGTGCTAATGCAAAAAGGTAAGCACTTCTACAGTAAACAATTTTTAGAAGTGTTTTTGGGGATTTTATTCGATTCGCATTTAATTGACTATTTTTTATTGATGACACAAAAAATATTTAATGGAAAATACAACCCCAAACGGAAGTCTTGGTTCAGTGGAATAAAATTTATTATAAGATTAATAAAGAATTACGACATGTTTCAACTTCCTGTATTATTATCTTCTACATACGTACATACATAAAGCTATAAATAAGATTTATTAAATTTTCAAACTTGAACCCAAATCAATTGCAAAACTAAAGTTTTAATAACTTTTTTCCAAAGATTTCATACGAATTTACAAAGATGGCAAGAAACCATTTGAAAAACAGGACTCGTACAAAATCCAACTTTATTAAAATTCAAAACTTGCAAAAAATTGTTCAACATGATATGACAAGCAAATCCTGACTAAATTTTAAAATGAAATTTTATGTAAATTTCTTGAAATTTTTGTAGGCAAAGAAAAAACAAGATGCGAAATAAAATAATTTAAAAATAAAAATAAATAAATTGAAAATAAAAAAACAAAAAAGTAAATGATTTAGTGAAACCATAAAAAGGATACAAAAAGTAAATACTTTTTTATAAACTTTTTTATCACGAAAACAACAAACAAACAAACGAAAAAACGAACATAATGAAAATAATAAATAAAAAATAAATAAACTTTAAATAGACCATAAAACCCTGTCAATATTGCCTAAAGCTCATAACCTGTCCTTGTGGTTAAGAATAATAATGAGATTTTTATTTAACATTAAGATTATGAGGTAGAGAATTTAAGATTAAATTAAATTTGTGTGGGTTAAGGGGAATTGTCAAGCCACTATAAAATTTTAAATCTTTTTTCAAGGATATGCTTTGGAATAAAATTTTAAATTAAATGAGGACACAACAAAATTAAATAGAGCAAACCTTTTCAACACTGTCAACCAAGGGATAAACTCCTTTGTTTATCCCTTGGTTGACAGTTTATTTAAGTTAAAATTACGTAGTTTGTTTTAACTTTTAAGTAATAGTGAGGTTAACAAAAACTACATTAATAGTTAAGTTGGTTTAGGAAATAATTAATTTCATCTTTTAAAGCATTTGAAAGTCGATTATTTTATTAAAAGATATTTAAGTAAAAAATACAAAAAATAAAATAAGTGCTTTTTAGTTGGTTTCACTGTTCAAGGGCTACACCAACAACCAATAAACGTTAACAAACATCTTAAGACTATTAATGCAGATTTACAAAAATAAACTTAATTCTTGGAAAATAATATAAAACTTTCACGGTTGTAAAACTATCCAAAATTTATAGTTAATTCAAAAAATTTCCTTTAAGTTTAAAGTTACCAAATCCTTTAAAATTAACAAACGTTTGTTAAAAAAACATATGCAAAACAGTTCTTTAAAAAATCGATGCTTTGGGCAATTTTCGGGCAACGCCATTATGCCGACAGCAATTGGGTCTATGGCAACCCTAATAATAAGTAGTGCAAGGAATTTTTAGAATTTGGATGAGGAGTATTGAAATATCTCTAACATTTGCACATAAAAACAAACGAATAATATTAATTTCTTCGATTTAGGCTAGAAAACTTTTGGCAGTAGACCTAGAGAAACCAAAGTCCTTCGTGGCAACAAAGGCTGAGTGAAGTTGGGCAGAAATAACCCACAAGGCACAGTGAAATGATAAAACAGTTGTCAAAATTACAAGAACCCTAAAGGCTGACTCACATAAGTATAGGACAAGGAATCCTTAAAGAAAGGAAACTGAAATTAAGTAAGATGATTATTTTACTGGCTGGACTCTCAAGCTTACAAGCACATCTCTACTGGATGGTAGTGGTGGAGAAAAGCGATTGCAGGTCATGCTGGTAGGACATCGAAATTATGAAACATTTTCTATCCCTTTCCGTTACAAGCATTTTAAAAATTGGCGGATTTCAATAAAATTTTCAGTATGTTATAATTTGGCATGGAACGCTTAAGAAAATTCTTCCGTTTAACCGAATTCCTGTAAGCAGTGAGGATTTTTCGATCTTTCCCAAAGCAATTTTTAGGCAACAGGAATTGAATTATTTGGCAACCCTAATGACCAGTATCGCAGTATATATAAAGGTAAAAGAATTTTTAAAATCGGATGAGGAGTTTTGGAAACTAATCCCTTAACATATATACAAACAAGCAAACAAATAATAATTTTATATCGAATTTTTGAAAATTTTCTTTAA
Organism: Paykullia maculata; assembly: GCA_003055125.1. Taxonomy (NCBI): domain Eukaryota; kingdom Metazoa; phylum Arthropoda; class Insecta; order Diptera; family Rhinophoridae; genus Paykullia; species Paykullia maculata. Next base: position 24,322 of record NDXZ01029175.1, on the reverse strand, counting down.
AATAAAAATTTATTGTTAATTCTGTGTCAATCGAAATGTATTGGAAATTTTTCATAAACGCAAAAAATTGTTTATGATTTTCTTATTTTCCGCAAATTCGGCATAATATTACGAAAAGTCTAAAAATTCATCAAAAGTCAATTCAACAATTTTCAAAATCTTCCAAGTAGGTATCCTGTCAAATTATGTTTATTAATTTAAAAAAGTTATCAGAAGTTTTCTACAAATTTCTTCAAAGTTGTCAATGAAAAAAATTTATTGTAAATTACATAGATAAGATTGTAAATTACAACTTTTTATAAAACCCAAATTTATAGAAATTCTTTCATTAATCGAAAGTTATTACAAATTTTTTTTTATTTATTGAAGCCTTTTAAAAGTTATTAATACTGTAGAGCTGCAAGACGAACTTATGCCACATATTTATACAACGTAGCATGCCTTTAATATTTCTATGTATATTAAAATAATAAAAACCAAAGTAATATCACAAACAAAAGTGAAAACGAAACTTAACAAATTTCTGCAGAATTCATTGATCCTGAAAATTATGATTAATTTTAATCCAAACTCTGTTGCTGCCATGATTTAAGACTCAATAATCATAAAGATTGATTTTTATTTTTAATTTAACTTTTTTTTAAAACAACAACAGAAAAAAACCAATTTCACTTACCTTTAAATCCAAGTCACGCACTAAATGACGACCAAACGATGTTCCTCCAGTCTTTTGTATGTGCAAAAATACCATAACATCATGACCATCCATATCAAATTGAAAATCATCGTTTAGTACATCGTCGTAACTTAAACCAGCATTTGCTATTATTATATTATTCTGTTGTATTGATTTGGTCGACGACAACGGTAGCGGCTGCTGATGTAACTGCAACTGCTGCTGTTGATGATGGACTATTAAGTTGGATTGTACAGAAGCCGCTCCAATAGCACCGGGTGGTACTGGTGGCTGTAGTGGTATATCATTGTATGATAATAAATCTGGTGGTAAAATCATGCTACGTTTTGATAATGCACAGACCTAAAAAAACAAAAAAATTAAATTAAAAAGGATTAATAAATGAAGAATTAGTAAAAGCAGTGTTTAAGTTATTAATCATAAGAGACCATGAAAAGGTAAATATTAAATAAGCTTTACTAAACAGTGAATGTGAATGTATTTTTACTGTTTCACAAAGTTCCCTGGATTATGTAAAATGTTTAGAAACTAATAGATTTTCACAAGTATTTATAATTTTCTTTAATGTCTAGACTTTCGTTTACTAATTTTTGACTTTTTGTAATAAGTGAGGAAAAAATAAAAATGTAAAAACCGAAATAGTAATGAAAATTTTGCAAAAAAAAAACACTGATTCCGCATTATATATTAGGATCAGGTTTTTTTTTTATTCGTTGAGTTTTGTGAGTATTTTTCAATATTACCTTTCATAAGAAATTCATATGTATATTTTGTTTATTGTATTGTTCTTCGTACTCATTCATTGGTTTTGTAAAGTAAAATAATGTCAAGCATTTTTTAAGATTTAGACAACCTTTATTTAAATAAATGGCGAAATAAATAAACAATAAAATTTCCATAAAAATTTATTACAAATAAAAAATTTTCTATAAAAAGAGACAAAACAAATATAAAATAAAAATATATTATTAAAAATGTTTTACAAAAATATTTAAAAAAAAATTAAAAAAAGGAAATTTCGCCTTATTAAGGGATAAGTGTTTTGTTTAATTAATTTATTAGGTTTATAGGTTATAACTGGTCCAAACAAGGCAGTTGTTGCCATTGTTCGTCCTCAGTTTTTGCTGGTCAAAGTAGTACACAAAGGTCTTCCTGCATCTTTGTTGCTTAAAAGTCGCATCAAGAACCAAAAAAATTTACTAATGCAATAAGGAAGGTTACAAGGCGCATCAACATTAGGTGGCGTTGAGATTACAACAAGTAAAACTTTGTTGTTTTTTCGTTGTTGAGATGTCAAGCGAACCAAGGCCAATTTTTGTTGTTTTACTTTTTTGCGGGAGCTAAAAGAGATAAACATAAACAACTTTTGACAGATAAAACTTGTAATTATGCAAAAAAAAAGTAGATCAGCTGGTTTTTCGACACCACCTGGTATTAATGCGCCTTGGAAGGTAACTTAGATTTAGTCAAAGCATACAAGTCGTCTAGTACATAACAAAGAGACTGATACCAAAACAATTCTATACAAATAATATTGAGAGTGAGAAAACTATAATGAATTATCTCTTTTAGTAAAGTTCTATATGTAATTGGTTCTTAATCATAATAATGTTGTTGTTACTTTTTTAGGGTTTCCAGTACATAAATAAAATTAATACAATAAATGGCAAGTCTTTTTAAGTTATGATTTTGTTCATAAAACTGAATTTATTAACACTAATTACTTAATTATTTCCTCTTAAAAGTTTGCACATTGTCTGGCTTTTTTTTACTATCCATACACACATACACACAAATAAAGCGCAATAAAAATACATACATACATACATACGTAATAATAAATAACAATTTCTCTATGGCATTGTTGTGCATTTTTAAAATAATTTGGCGGTTACACATTATTCTACAATTAAAATTATAATACATACATACATACATATGTAGCTGCATTAAAACTTCATTTTAATGTTGATTTTATTACATTTTTAATGCAAAAAATATTTTATAGTTGCCGATGGCTAAAAGCCACTTTTAAATCCGTTCAAACAATTTCATATTCAATTTGTTGGTGTTGTTGCAAAATAAACTTCATTTATCATTGAAAGCAGATAGTAAGTAAGTGGGTGAAAAATAAACAAAAGAAAAAACAAAATTAAATATACATATTGGTCTTAATAATGGCAACATATTGTGGTTATGGAGTGTAAAAAACAAAAATTAATATTAAAATTAACCAAAGACCATAATACAGTTCTGTGCATACATACATACTTACAAATGTACACAATACAATATAGTGCCGTGTATTAAGTAAATAAGTTAGTTGTACATATGGAAACCTTTTTTCCGGCACCGAACAATTTTATTTTCATTTTCAATTATTCTGTTTTATTTTTTTTTCTGAAGTTGTTGAGAAATGCTTTTTTTTTATATAAAAAAAAAAGTTAATTGAATAAAATGATATACATACATACATATGTAGAGCTATAAGCATTCATACAAATATACATACAAACGCCCTGCAGATAACGAGACTAGTCCATACATGCATGTAAAGAGTAGTCCACAAAAGAGTAGTAGTACTCCAAAACTACTACAAATATATGGTAAAAAGGTAGTCGGTTTAACATTACGATGTCTTAGGACTAGACCATATAACCCAGTTTATCATTACACCGGATTACTCCAAGGAGTACTCAATAATGTCAGTTGCAAAACTACTCCATGAAGTAAAAAGTTAACATTAAAGCTTAATATTCTTTTATTTGTTTAATATTATTATTAATTATTTAACCATTCATAATTTTTTTAAGACGAAAGTGCAGTTTTTTACAACTTGAAGTTCAAATCCTAATTCTCTATCAGCATTCCAGGCTAAAGTAGGTTTCATTTATTTTATAAATTTTTTTTTATTTTTTTGTATTTACAGTAATAATTAATTTTTTTTTTTAATTACACAAAGCTTGTTGAAATACAACCATTTGTCATAACATGGTCCATAACAACAGTGCATTGGACCATGATGTAACTCGTCCATTTAAACTATAATAGACAACGTAGTCCAATATTATCTGTAGGGCGTACGTAAATACATACAAGTTTTATAAACTAAAGCTGCGATTGCTGTTGCATGTAATAAAAAAAAAATTCAGTTAAAGAGCCTGTGCAGCACACAGTTATACAGATGATTATGGTAACATGTAAGTTTGTTTGTAAATGTGCATATACACATGTACAAATTTTCTTTAATTTAACACAGAGCTGTTCAATAGCTTTTGCTGTTTTTTGTTTTTCCTCTTTTTTTACTATAAATATTTGAACAGACTACAGCCCAAACTGGAAGTGGCATTGACAATCAAAATAAAATCTGTTTTAAAAAAATGGTGCAATAAAAAAAATCATGTTTAATTTATTTTACATTTTTAAGCGGAATACAATATTTTTAGTTGTAATAAAGTAATATAAAATCAATTTAAATGTAATTTTTTAGCTGTTAGGGTTTTCATGACGAACATTTAGTTTCTTTTACTAATCGATCAATTTATAAAATTGATCGAAAAAATATTGATACCAGATTTATAATATAAATTTTGTTTGGAAATTTTCTTTAACAAGCCTTTGTTAAATTTAAAATCATTTCAGACCGATTGTATATGGAATTGCTACAATTTCGAGATTTTATTTTTGTACAAATTACGAGGAAAATAACACATTAAAATAATCGTTTAAGGCCCCTTAAAGTGTAAATATTTAAATCCACATACATATCAATCGAACACAATATCAAAGCTATGTTCTTCTGTCTGTCCGCATGTCTGTATCTCTGTTAAAAGCACGATAAAGCTCAAGCGAAAGGACCTAAAGGGATGAAATTTAGCTCAAATCATTTTTTTTAACATCAGAATTTTTCGGCATTAAAAATGGTATAAAAAAAATATCTTTAAAATTTAATATTTTCCTTAGTATATTTAAAGTTTTCTCGATGAATAAAGGGCTCTGTGTTTCTTTTACTTTTATGTCCATCTTCCATATAAAATGTCTTCCTTAATTTTTGCACTTTCAATATAGTCGAAGGTTTCGAATCAATATGGTTATGGTTAAATAAAACTCGCTTAATGTTACCCGTAGCCACCATATAAGACTTATTGTTTAAAATATAAATACTTCAATATAAAATGTTGGCGGCATGTTAAAAAAAATTCTGAGACAGCAAATACTTTACCAAAGCTTGAATTTTTCGCGAGTTAAAAGCATAACAAATAATGGACCTACCATTATTAAATTCGTTAAGCATATTTGCCTAAACATAAAAATTGTGTTAAAAAGCCAGTTATTAATGCTAAAACCTTTGCAAGGGTACTCGATAACATCATGGAAAATTTATAGTCAAAACACATAGAGTTCGTCCTAGAACCAAAAATTTACATATATGTTATTTGATAACGAGGTGTACGTGCATAGACAGAAAGAAAAGTGTTGCTTATTTAATGCCAAAAGCGGTTTTTGTTTAATTTAGCAAAAAATTCTAAAACGTCCAAAAATTTTAAATTATGTTTAAAGACATATACCTTTAGATCAACAAAGATAAATAAGGATACATAGCTACATTTATAATGTCAAAATATATCTTACCCGAGGTAAGCAATTTTTTTCTCTCCGTCTGTGTACAAATGCTTAACTGTGTATTTCTACATACGCTTTACTAAAAGCCTAATTCTTCATCTATTGTTTTAAATAAATCTAATCAACAAATGTCCCACTTTGCAATGTATTTCTAAATTCTTGCTTAAATAAATCTAACTTTCGCCATAACTATAAACTTTCTTTAGAAATTTAATTGAAAATTTCAAATTAATTGGTTAAGCAACAACATGTGCCTGCAAGCATACATTATTAATAGACCTTAAAAAAAACCCCAATAACAAATGGAAAATAAAACCATGTTGGAGCAAGAGGAAAATAAGAAAAATTAATAGCCTAAACATGTTGCCACAAAACATTTATATTAAAATATGGAGACACATATGTATATAAAGTATATATGTATATATAAACTGATCACTAGAACCATATTACATATACATAACTACATAAACATCTACATAATAAAAATCCTATACGAATTTTTATTATATTCTTCTATGACGTTTTATTGTTTAGTTATTGTTATTCTACTTTAATAAACCCTAATAGAATTTAATGTTTTCCTTTTTGCAAAACAAAAACTATTTGCAGGACTTTAAGAAAAAAGAGATGTTAAAAAAGTATTCGGAAAGCTGAATTTAATTTAATTTTAGCATATAAACTACAATAACATTTATATAATCTTACTCCTAGAAGTATGCTTTAATTTTGCTACCTTCATCGTACACAAACAAATTAAAGATGTCAGGATTTTAAGGATACTTTTACGTTGGGATATTTTTATGGGTTTCATGGGGCATAATAGATTTATTGCATTTGTTTTAATTGGCTGTATTTTTGGTATATTTTAAATTTCTAAGGTCTACAAATTCGAAAGAAGAACGTTGTTGAAATGCTGATTGCAGATATTTAAAATTTTAGCATTTTAGAGCTGATTCAGTTTATTTATTTTTTTATTTAAAAGAAAATAAATATCTCTAGGTAAATAGAGTAGACAGGCATACTATTGTGGCTGTTGCAATAAAAGCTATTTAAAAATAAATGATATTGCTAGAAAATTTAATGCTGCCTACACATGAAGTGAAGTGAATTTAAATGCAACAAAATATGCGCCATAGAAGAAACGATTTTATGAACATTTTTAAAATTATAAGTTTAACGAAAGGTTAACTTTTAATCTTTTTTACAAATAAAGAAAGTTTTTTTTGATAATACTTTGCACAAGTGCAACGAAACTTCTGAAATATTTATTTCCGACTAATATATTTACACATATTCTACATCCTTACAGATAGCCAAGGTTCACACCGGGCAATTTTACTTGCGTAAGTCTTAAGTTTATAGATGAAAAAAGCAAGGAAAATGTAAAGAAATACAGATTTGCTTGTTTATCTCTATACAGAGGGAAGAAAGTCGTTCTTAAATTATGCACGGCTGGTTTCAAATTGTGAACGAAGCGTTTTCAGTTTTTCAAGAACATTCGCTCACAAATCTAAAACCAAATGTTGTCAAACTAAGAACAAAATAATAAAAAACACAAAACGTTGTAAAATCAAGAACGAAATGTTGCCAAATCGAGAACAAAAATCTAAAAATACCAGACGTTGTCAAATTGTGAACGACCTGTTTATCAATCAAGAACGTTCTGTTGTCAAATAAAGAACGAAAAATTTAAAAATACCTGATTGTAAACGCCCTGTTCTTATTTTAATACTTATTGAAAATGAGCAAAATTACGTATGAAAATTGATGAAATTGTAAATATTATTGTGGAAGACATCATCCTAAATAAAACTGTGCTTAATGCAAATGATTTTGCACGTTTAACAGAAGAAATTTGCGCTGTTTTTTATTTGAAAGTAACATGAAGGTAATAAAAACAGAAATTAAAACAAAACAAAATATACTACCCAGTAGGTTTTAACTAATCTCATTGATATTATGCAGGATTACTATTACATTCCGAGAAAAGGAAAAATTAATGCCAGTGGAAAGTTGTATACGAAGTATAAAAATAAATGTGTGAAAAGAAGAAAACGTGAAGCTTCCCTTTCGACCATCAGTCCTACAACTAGTCAGGTATCTGACAGTGAACCAGCAGAGTTTATAAATATTAGTAAAACTTATTTTATAATGAAATAAATATGTATAACTTTAAAATATTTAATTTAATAAAAAAATTCTTAAAAGGATATGCATACATACATCATATCTGTTTTTAAATTGACTGGTCTGCAATGGGTTATTATTTTTTAAAAAAAGTAAGAACGAAGCGTTGTCAAAACAAAAACGGTTGTTGTCGAAATAAAAACGAAGCGTTGTCAAAACAAGAACGGCTGTTGTCGAAATAAGAACCAGGTGTTCATAGAAATTTGACACCATCCGTTGTCAAATCAAGTACAAACGTGCTTAGCTCACTTTTGACAACGGATGGTGTCGGTTTCGGTATTTTTCGAACGGTTTTTTCCCTCTGTGTATAAGTACAAAAACACATTTCGTTTAAGACCACAACGTAAAATTGCTGCAACAGAATTTCTCTGTGTGATCGTAACAGCAAGTTTAAAAGGGAATAAAAAATGATTGCGCAAAATATATTTTTGTATGCAAACAAAGAGATAGACAATGCTGTTTTAGCAATACTGAATAAAACTAAGTTTCCGTCACATTCCGATGTCCTTTGAACTTGCATTAGCATAATAAGACCTTCTTCTTTATGACGTAGCGACCTTGTTCAAAAAATGTTTAGAATAAGAAAGGTCTTTGCCATATCTTTTAACACATAAGCAGAGAACTTAGATAAACAAAACAGCCGCTACCTATCTTTAAAGAACTTTTTTGGTAAATACCAGAAACGTCCAACGTCTAGGCGCCTTTAGTTATGCTTTAAAAACTTTAGGTGTGAACTTTTTAATATGTATTTAATTGTTTAAAGAAAATCAAAAAATTTCGTCACAAGATCTTTAACTAAAATCATTTAATTTATTCAATTTCGTTTAAACATTACTCTGCCTTTTTGTATGCGATTAAAGCAAGAAAAATAATGTATTTAATTGTAACCAAATTATAATGTGCACATACCTCATGTATTTATACATACACATATAAACCATCTGTCTGCTTGCATTTGTAAATTTTCTTGGTTCGGTAACTTTATGTTTCCTTCAACAGTTTTGCAACGTCAAGTGTTTTCACTTTATCCCTCTGTGAGGGATATCTACTTTACTTTACTTCAAAGAAAAAAATATATGTAATAAATATTAGTTACCATTTAAGGAGCCGAGTGAGGATAGAAAAAAGGATAACAATTTTGTAGATACAATTTTTTTATGGTTAAATTCGATGTAATTAAGCCATGGAAGCGTAAACTTAATTAAATATTGTCTTTTGTATTTTTCCTATCATTGTTTCTGATGTTATTTTTCTATGTTACAAAAGATTCTTATTTTTAAGGAAGAAATTAAGTTAAATCTTTTTATATAACGAATTTTTCCCTAAAAAGGATATAATAAAAGGAATAGGAAGAAAAGAGCAGTGTTGATTTAATTATAAGCTAATAGTGTTATGCTGCAAAGCTAAAGATAGCAATGAATTTATTAAGTGTTTTTTTCCAAGAACTATATTTGAACAACAAGTTATTTATTAGATAAACTATAGTGAAGTATTAATAATTCAACAGGCAATTCATATTGTCTTAAGCTATCACATGTATAGGAATGTTACACATTTCCTTTACAATATTAATTAACATTTTCTTTATAAACAGAATAAGTAGTACCATTTGGTTGACATTTTGTTCTGCATATTGAAAAAGTAACAGTATTTAACTACCATTTTATTGTATACAAAAATAAAAGCAGACCTCCATTGTTCTACGCAACTTCTTCTTGTTCGTTTCTTATCTTTTGTCACCGACAAATACTTAATACTTTCAACAATGTTACTTTTGATACTATAAATTTAATAACAACCATAAAACTTTTTTGTTACAAAAAAATTTTCAAAGTTTCTGAGTAGGAAATAATTCTTACTTTTATACCCTTCACCACAGGTGACAAAAGTGTTTATAGGTTTGTCATTCCGTTTGCAATTTTTTTAATTTTTGTTACTGACCCTATTAAGTACATATTTTTTGAATCCCTATAGAGAGAGAAGGTTATTTAACGATGTCCTTCGTACGTTTTAAATTTTAAATATCTGGTGCTGCCCGATGTTATATAGGCTCAGCATAGATCACCAATATTTGGGATATAATCGGTATTGAAAATAAGCAAAATCGGTTCATAGTGAAATACATTTAATAATATATCAGGAAAACTTTTGAGCCTCCCGTCTCTTAGTGTGGTACTAGTCAGTTTTGAAATAATTTCTTTATTTTAGTAAAAACCGGGTAGGATTAAAGCCAGAGGAAACCCTTACATAAAGAAATCACTGCAAATGGATAGAATTAAAGCAGGGGACGTGGCACCTCCCATAAAAATCAAATACATTGTATGTTATATCTTAAACACTCTAAAACATTTATTTAACAAAAATTTACTTTTAAATGAAAAAAAAAATTTTTTTTGCACATACCTTTACACTTTGATAAAGGGTATATAAGATTCGGCTTAAGCGAATAAAGAACTCTTACTTTGTTTCAAGTGTTAGAAAACAACATCAGCCAAGCAATTTTTCTTTGATAAAACGATAATAAAAAAGCACTGAAAGCAAAACTTTAACCATTATGAAAGTAAAAATTTATGACAAAACTCATACATCGTTGGAATAAATTCAAATATGTATTATTTACATGATGTTCTTATGCATAAACATACGTGCTGCTGAAAAAAGATACTTTGTATCACTTTCTTGGCTCTAACAATATTTCTAAGACACACACTTACACACAAAAGACATACATTGAATACAACTACATGTAAACTTTTGCAATATGTAAAATTTATTACACTATGTTATTACTTATGGGTTGTTTTCTTGTTTTTTTTTTTTTTGTTTTCTCTTGAACATACACCTATACATATGAAAACTACATAAACATTTACACAGGTATTGGAAAATATAAATAAAATCCTGTACACAGATATGCATAAATATCTTTTAGAAAACTATAAATTAAGGGATGCTGTAGAGGAAACGGAAACAATTTAAGTGTTGTTCTTTCCCCAACATTGGTTTTCCATTGTTAAATGAATAAATATGTATGTCCGTAGCGCTCGAACTTTATTTGTATTTTTTGTTTATTTTATAGCAATGGTGGTCATTTCATTGCACAATTGTGCGGAGACAACACACACATATTCTTATTCTCTTTCATTTAGTCGTTGAAAAGCAAGCGACGTATACACATGAGGCGGATGCTAATTTATTTTTTTCACGTGTGCTTACCCAGCGAACCAAAGTGTTTAATTTCAAATTTATATAAGTAACACTTTCGAAATTTATTTGCTTTTTGCTAATAACCTATTCTACTGATCCGTCAAATTTAGCAATACACTTATTTATATAATATATTTTTTGCAAAATTTTATCAAAAATATGTTTATTAAATTTTTCATCAGAAATGATCATTTATTTTTCTACTTCTATTGGATCAAACCATGTGTAAATGTAATTTAAACATTTTTTTTAAAGTTCTAATGTATAAAATTGTACCTTAAGAAATATAATGCAGCATCATATTTCAAACAGTTGATTTTGTGTTTGCTGGGAAACTCTCTCACCAATACAATCACAGTTTTAGGTATGAGCACCCCTGTTTTATAGTATGATCATATTAGTGTATTTGTGTGAGTGGCAGAAGTTAAGTAAATGGCACATTTATTTAAATGGTGTTTAACTATGATTCTAGATTAATTTTCTATTAAGAGACAATTTGCGATTTAGGTAATCTTAGTTATTTTGAAGGCTACTCTATAAGTAAAAAATACAATTTATGACTTAAATAAAATTTTACCCTCCTAATCTTTTTATATCCGTTTAAAGTGCTTTAGAGCTAAATCAAAATAAAAAAAAGAAAATCATTTTGCATGAATGTAACAAAAATAAAAGTCTCTTCATATATTTTATATAAAAAAAAATTGTTAAATGATATGTTTCATATTATCACGAAATTAGTACTACTAGTTTTAAGTTTAAATCTATTTTGCTAAATTAAAATAAATCGATCTAAGACTAAAATCGTTTTTAAAAAAGAAAATTGTACATTTTTTTTAAAGAGGTCCCATGTGTTTTTAGGAAGCTCTTACCTGGTGAACATCGCTGAAACTGAATTGTACAATTGTAACAACAGAGGTAATTTATTTTACAGCAGAGTTATTGCTTTTATTTTTTATGTTATTATATATAAAACTTTAATTGTACTTTTTATTTTCAGAAAAGGCTTTACTAAAGGAAGCAATATGTTTTTAGCGTATTAGATTTGTGATTATTTTAAAGTAACAACTTTCGACAAGGATAAAATGTCTTACGGTTGCCAAATCGTTTGTGTTCAGTTTGATTTGCCTGAATAACGCTTTCAAATTTTGCAAATTTGTATAAAAATCGTAGTTAAGTTAAGGAGTTATGCTGTGCAATACGTCTGTTTAACAGACAATTGTCCATTTAGTGACTTGTTCGACTAACCATGAATCTTTTTCATACCGCATGTACCCTAAATATTAATTCGCATTCGCAAAGGTGTCGTACAGAGCGCATCGAACCGGCAATGGCTGGTGGAAAGTGTAGTAATGATGACAATTGAAATGAGAAGATTCGTCATAACGCACAGCAATCGGAGTTGTGTTCACCAATTTTGTGGAAAATTGTATGTCAAGATTTTGGCTTATAAGACCAAGATGGTGAACGAACTAAAGTCAGTTGACTATTTTTGCGCCGAAACTTTAGTCAATGAAGGAAAAATTAACTGAAAGTCAACTCATTGTTTTATCGAAATATTCTTTTTAGTAAAAGGCTGTTTTGGCTCAATTGGAATTCTTCAAGCACCGCTTCAACCACCAAAAAAAATTGTTGGTGTGCTTAAGGGATGGCAGAATCATTGGTCCTTACTTTATTAAACACAACGAGAATGTTATAGTCAACGGCGAGTGATATAGAGCTATGAGTGCCAAATACCTGGGGGTGCCAATTGGATGGGATGTTGCTGAAAAACATTTTTTTTCAACAAGAAATGCCACTCATTGCGTGGCCACTTCAGTAGTATTCCATATGTTTCAATTTTTTGCCGCTCACCGCTTTGCCGCTCATTGCGTGGCCCAGGCCTTAGAAAGCGTTAATTTTTGAAACAGTGCAGTCAGCTGGCCACCAAGGTCATGGAATCTGTCAGCCGAAAAACACGATTTAAATATCATTTCATCTCGAATAATAAAATCTAGTAAATAAAAACTGTAATGGATTATGCTTTCAAACGGCATTAAAGGATTTTGCATTATAAAAAATTAAAAAAAAAAAAAAAAATTACGAAAGCTTTTTTCAAACAGAAAATATTTAAGCAATTTTTTCATTTAGAACAATTAATAATTTTAAATAAATGAACCAGTTATTTTTGTTTGATATAAGTTCATGTACTTTATTATATTTAATGCTTTACTGGTTTCTATCAGTAGGCACAAGTAACGTACGCATGTTTTTTTCTTTTTGTTTGCCCTCAAAACATTAAAACTATTAAAAGTATCAAATGTTTTTCTGTGGGGTTAAACTTTGTTTTTGAAAATTATTTTTAATTGGAGTTTTGCAGATAGAAATTAACCACTATTGGATTTTTATGTTTTACCAACTTTTCTAGTGATTGACATTTTTCAATTACAGCAAAATGTTATTTTAAATAAGTTAAAACATTTCAATAAAAATTTAAATAAAAATTGTAAATAAAAATATTTTAGGAGATATATTTATGTCATCTAAATGTAGATTATGAACTTTAACTTTCATCAATAATAAAAGAAAAACCAAAATACAAACAATGTAATAAAAGTTTAAAATTCGGCGTCAAAAGGAACATTCAAAAACGACATATAAAGAAAATTTATGAAAACAAACGTATGACAGTTTTCCAACATGTAACAGGCAGCCACATAAAGTCTGTCGTTAGACAGTGAAATTCCCCATAGTTACATTAACATTGTTTTCTTGCCTCTGTTGGTTTTAGCTTCTTCTTTTGGAAAGTGTAATAATCAGTATCATCACTATCGTCATCACATTTACATAACTGAGAAAGTAAAACACAGCAATCATTGGGTTAACAATGTCAGTTATCACTGGTATTGGAAGGGAGGGTGGTTGGGTAAAGCAAGATCTTGGAATAGGTCATATGTGGCTGTCAGCAGGCATTTCAGTTTCAGTTTCCTTTTTTTTTCCGTTTATTTTTTAGTTATGAATTTCACTCATGCTTCCACTTTCAGTATGTAATTTTTCGCTATGAATGTGTCTACACGTATGCAGAGGTTTACGTATTGTATGAACGAAAGCTTATATACTTAGTTTGTGGATATTATCAAGGATATAAAAATTGTGACACAATAGTTTCTGTGTTTTTTGTTAACAAAAGAAAAATTATATAGAGTTTTTGACACAAAATGTAAAGTTAAAAAAATTTTACTGTTCTAATGGGATTTATGGAGTTTTAATAAAATATTTTAAGCTTATACTGTCGAACAATGTTCAACACAAAGACAACTTAAGCCATGTGTGGATATAATGAAAAAGCTACAACCAAAGAAAATTTTGCTTCATTCATTCGTTGACTTCAAGCAAGCCTTGATGGGCTAACCTGCTGGTGGTCAGGTGAACGACTTTGCGATCAATCATTGCCGCTGCGTATCTTGCAAGGATCAATGTGAAAATTTGTTTGTTTTTTACTGTACGGATAATAAAGGAGCTGAGGTTATCTTACACCTACTGCAAGTGCTGCTTACTATACAAGAGTACGCACATCAACTAGGAGCTGCGCGCAATTGCAGCAGTCTAGTTGCAGGATAAAAACACCTTTGAGGCGTATTTTCCTGGCAGAAGTTTGTCTATAAGGAAGAGCATCAGCCATCTTACTAAAATTCTCTCGATTTGGATGGCTACCACTTTCACCGTATGTACCTCTAAGGCACCTAATCAACAACAAGACCAGGGCAAGTCCTGCTACTTCACGTGGCTTCCCAGATAGACTTTGACAAATCCCCAATTTTGGTTTTGCCCAACCTTTATTGCTTGAAAATATTTAACCTCAAAATTGATGTCAAAAGCCACAGGCGCAAGACTTTATAAGAATCTTATATTACAGGTACTTATATTATTTTGACAAATTCGGTTTATATCACAGAAGTATGAACTAAGACAGGAAATAAAAACTTAAAATACTTTACCAGGATATGAGTGTAGCCTATTAAATTATCGCACATAAGATGCGCTGGACAGGTTTACATACTTGATAAATCAAATCTAAACCAAAAGGTAATTCTAATGGTGTCATTGAGAAGAAGATGTAGGGTAAAACCTAAGCAGAGATAATAAAATCGCACTGAAAATAATTGCTAAACTATTAGAAATGACCATGATTTATTTAGCCAAGAAATAAAAGGCAACCAACTGCCACCACGGTCTGTAGAGCTAAAGATAATAATGATACAAAGAAAATGATACTGCTATCAAGAGTAAGGTTTCTAAACAAACATTTTTATATCCCATTTCAAATTTGCAACAAATAGTGATAAATGATGTATGAAAAAAACCTTAACACTTTTATAACCAAAACTCCTATAATGATTTATAACCAAAACCCCTATTTGTTGTTTGTATTAAGTATTAACTGTACGACATATCACATTCACCATAAAACAACTCTCAAAGAAAATTCCCATATATGTTTGCTTATACATGTAGTAAGTACAAAGAAAAACACACTGGCGGAGGGTGATAGATTTAACAAAGAAGGTTCAAATAGCTAAAAATGATAGCTATACAATTAGGATTACAATGAAAGGAACAGAAAAGACGACTTCGTTTCAGTTTATCTATTCCACACACTCACTCACTAACAAGGATGCTAATATGGAAAAATAAAAACTATAAAAAAGAAAATTCTCTAGAGAATTTGATTGCTTATCAAGTATCACAAGGATGCAAACAGAGACAAAAGGTCAACTAATATTGACAGCAGTATCACAGAGAAGGGATGTTTTGTTAGATGGAAATTTTAAATGAAATTAGGCATCTAAATAAAACTTTTGTGCAAAAAACAAAATAAAATTGAGCACAAAATGTTCTATGTAGAGATAATTTGTCATAAATTTGCCTCAAACAAACCTTTTTTTTTATTTATTGAATTTAACGAAACTTTTTATGTGAAAGTTTTTTTTAACTTTAAAGCTATCGAAATTTTTTATTAATATAATTTATACGAAATTTGATTTTAATTTAGAAAATTGGTTTTAAAAATAGAATTTACTAAGGCTAAAAACTAACCCCCATATGTATAATGAAAATTTAGCTACAGCTTATACATCGCACACAACTTTCTGCTTACTAGCAAGCCGATTAGGCTAAGTAGGGTGTTGGCAAAGAGTTTATTTATAATGAATATATATCAGCTAATAAATATACATTAAAAATGCTAACTCCATGCCAATTTTTCATTATACATATGGCCGTAAAAAATTAGAAAATTTATTGAATATATTTTTGAAAAAAATATTACTTTTTTTTAAATTCCTCCAACATTTGGCGTAATTTACGAAGTTTGTTTAAAATATAATTGTATCGATGCTATTAAAGAGATTATCACAAAAACCTTTTTTATATTCTTTCATAAACAATTTTTGAATTTCAATTTTTGAATTCAAATTTTGTATCAAAATTTCGTTCAAGAAACCTTTAAAAGGTTTAAAAATTTATTATATATATAAGGGTTAGAGTTTATCGAAAAATTCTATGACTAAAAATTATATGGCAAACCGAAGTATAGATATAAAGATTTTACGACTTTTTTTATAAACTAACGGCCGTATCTATAACGAAAATTTAGCATGGAGTTAGCATAAGTGCCTTTTTTGTTGTATTTTTTATTTATTCTACTGAACTCATGTTAACTTAAAATCAAACTCTTATAATTGGCAGCTAGAAATTCATTATAAATAAAAATTTTTCCAACTCCCTGCTTAGCCTAATCGGCGTGCAAGTGAGCAGAAAGTTGTGTGCGATGTATACATAGTTTCTAATTTTTCGTTATAGATACGGCCGTAAGAATCTAATAAAATGTTTGTAATGTACAAAAATATTTTATATATCTATAGTTTATCTTAAAGCTGCAAAACAATAATTTGTTTGTGTAAAACAAAGAAGAGGCAGTCGTCATTTTATGTCTGTACCGTCACCGAGTGACATTACCAGACAGTGGTCAAACCACAAGTTAAATTAGAATGCGTTAACTATCGCCCCTGTTTGACTTGCAAGGATCACACAGGTAGCAACTTTCTACTCATTATGAATTTGGATAATAGATAGGCACCTTGCTTAAGAGCTCGGGTATCTAGTTATCCTTGCTGTCAGACCTGCATACTGTATGGCAGAGCTTGAGAAGATCCGGCTGACCGAAGTTTGTCACTAGCACAAGCATCAGTTAGGACTTCGATCTTTTATTGCACAGTGTGTGTTTACTTAGTAACACTCACAGAGGTGTGTGTGTTCAACCGTCCGAAGACGAATATCAGCACAAATTGACACCTCTTTCTGCTAGTTCTGCTAATATAAAATCCAGGTAACCAGCTACAACCACCACGTGGACCCCGAAGAGACCTTAACCAATAACCAGTCCAGGACTCAGTCCCATGGGCTTACTGGTCCCCGTGGTACCAGAAATATTCTAGTGAATCACCAATTTGGGTCCAGCCACCCAGGCTAAGGCGAGCCTTTTTTCCCCGAGAGCATTAGCACCATGGCGGGATTTTATCATCATGATGCTTTTATAATTGCCCCCGGGGGGCTAAATCGACTTCCCATCCATAAGGGTCGCAAATGAATATTAAAGAAATTACAAACGGAATGACAAACCTATACCCTTACCACATGTGTGAAGGGTATAAAAATGTGTATAACGAATGTTTTTTAAGCCCAATACAACTAACAAAAGGGCTTACTCTCATACTGCGCTCACTTTTTGACATTTAAGTACCGTGTACTCTGGAAAAACACTATCAAAAAATTAACGCTTAAACAGCGCTACAAAATTATCCAAATTCACTTTAAAAATCAGTCATCAAATTGGTTCGTTTATAAACGCATATGAAGTGAAACAAATTCACAAGAGATAATACAGACTCCATTTCTTTCAGAAAAATGCACCATTTAATGTGGTTAACACGCGACCTTATTGTTATCGCACCATGATCAATGATTTTTTTATTTAAAATATGGCTGACATTGATCCGGCGAGATTTGGTTTGAACAGAATAATGCCACGTGCTGATCAACCAGCAACAATTAACGTCTTGAAGGGCAACATTGATTGTGTTATTTGTGACATATGGCCAGCAATGCTCGAAAAAGTTGCCCAAATTTGGGCGTGCAGAATGCGTTTCGTCAAGAGCAATCGCGGTGGCCATATGCCCTAAGTAATTTACAAATGTTAATGCATTGATGCATGTATCGGACTTAAAACAAGTAAAAAAAAAATGTTGGGATTAAAATTTAATTTTAGTGTATTTTTTTTTATAATTTAAAGTTTTATCGGGCTTAAAAAATCACCCTGTAAATTATAGCCCAATGTAATTGAGACCATACTTTTTTAAACCAAAAACTAAGTTTTAAATTTATGTATATTTTTAAACTTCATTGTTAGTTCTTCGATACTTATTAAAAATTGTAACATATTAGCATTATCACAGATTTTCTGCATTATTTTTAATAGAATATAAAATAAGTTTTAATTAAACTAAATTTTGCAAATATCCTTGATATTTTTTTTCAATTTCGCGGTATAATTTATAATTTATCTTTTAAAAAAGCTGAATAGTAATCGACTTTCCCCCATAAAAAAAAAACATTTTATTTATCAATTCTATTAAAAGAAAATAACGGTGCATACAGATAGAAGTGTGTTCGTATGTGTGCTTGTGAACTACAATCATGTTGGCGACACACTGAAGTGTAAAACTTTATTAAAAAAATATCAACTTAAAACGGAAGTTAAACACGTTACGGTTCATATTACCGCTAATAATTTACTGTAACATACATACATACATATGCATAAATATCAAAGCCAGTTACCCTGCAGTGCTTCAAATATATATTAAGTTTTTTCTATTGTTATTTAGATTGGGGAAAAGTTGCTTAAATAAAACAATGTTAAACACAAGATATCAATTGCTTAGCTCTACATAAATTGTAATCAATAAAATCTGCAAGGCAATTTTGGTGGCTTTGCTTACAAAAACCACCGGGCAATGCAATGTTTATGTGTGCAAATGTGTTTAATATATTAAAATAGTTAGAATATTTTATACTCAAACTCTTGTATTTTTGGTTAAATGTTTGATATGTGTGGTTAACCTAAATACCGGAAATGTAGCAATATGGGGTTTTTTGCGAACAATTTTTCTCTTTCTATCATTTTGTCTCTGCTTCTTTGTTTTTTTTTTGTGCAACTACCATAAATAGCAAGCAACAAAAAAAATGTTAAAACCAAATTATCCGTAATTGGCAGAGGGTTGACATAAATTATTATTCCAAGTCATATTGGTACTTAGTTTTTGCAAGTGTTTATATCAGATTAAAGGACATTTTTATATGAATGTTGTCATGTTTCAATATAAGTGAGTGATTTTTTTATTGCTTATTTTTAATCAGGTTATTGGACGTATAAAATTGGGGTTAAAAAGGAGATATTTATTTGCCATAAAAATTGTAACTTTAATTTAAAAAAAAAATAAGAAATCATGGTAATAAGCATGAGTATTATAATATCTTAAAAAATATGTTGGAAACAGAAAGGGAAAAGAAATATGTGTGAAAGGGTGTAAAAACTTATTATTTCTAAAACAATTTAATATCCAATACATTTTTAACACATATTTCTATATATATAAATATTGATTTATTTTTAGTTTTTTTTCAATGTTCGATTTTCATTACAAAAAAAAAAACATGACTTTAGGCCATGTGGTTAATTAAATTGATTAGATTGTAAAAACCAACCACATGCCAAAGGGAAATATTTGAAATATTTATTTGTAAACAGCAGGTCACATAAATATTTAAACATAAAGAAAAATACACAAATATATACACTAGGGCTATAACTTTTTTTAAGATGTTTTAACTTAAAAACCACTTTTTTTAATAATTCTTCTTAAAAATATTATGCTCCGCAAATAACTGTTTAAATAATTTGAGAACTTACAGTATTTAAATAAAAGGTTTACAAAAAAAATAAATTAAGTCTAAGAATTTGTATGAATAACTTTAAGCTTTAACCCGGTCTGCTTCGCTTATTCAAACTTGTTATCTAAGAGATTTTTTTTTAATACCTTAAACTTTTTGTTTGAACTTCATGCTTCTGTTATTCTTTAAGAACAAAATTTTAGGCAGAATGTATAGTTTGTAATTCTCCCAGTGAATATGGTAAATGGCAGACTACTAAGACATTTTTCAATTTAATCGGAACTTTCTAAATTGTATTATAAAAAAGAAAAAAATAATTTAAGCAAAATTCTTACCCCCATATGTATAATGAAAATTTAGCCACAGCTTATACATCGCACACAACTTTATGCTCACTAGCCAGCCGATTAGGCTAAGCAGGATGTTGGCAAAGAATTTATTTATGAATTTCGAGCAGCTAATAATAAGAGTTTGATTTTAAGTTAATATGAGTTTAGCAGAATCGATAAAAAATACATTAAAAATGACACTTATGCTAACTCCATGCCAATTTTTCATTATACATATGGCCGTTAATAAGCAAATTTTAGTAGATAATATTTAATTTTCAGCAGTGGATGTTAAAACATTGTGGACAGTAGTCAAAAAAAAATGTTTGTTTAAAACTTTAAGTAAAATTAGCTTAAGGCGTCAAACTTAATAAACCGCTATTAAAAAATCGCATTCTAAAACAACGCTTTAACTAATATGTACTTAAAAAATTTTTAGTTTTATTGCTAAATACCTTAATATTTTTTTATTACTTTACAAATTTTTTTTATCTCTTATTCCCATATTTGGCTTTATATTAATATACAAAATAAAGTTAAATTTCACATTTGTCAAATTTAACATTCTGCTTTGGTTTGCTTCCATCACTCTTCTTATTATTTTAATATATTTAATAAACAATATCTTAAAAACACTCTGACATTTTTATTGTCTTTTAAATCCTTTTTTATTAAAGGTTTCCTTTATTCAAATTTAATTTATTTTATATTTTTATGAACACTTATATCAACAGCATTTCATACAAAATGATTTACATTCTCTGTTGATTTCTTTTACCTAAATTTAATTTTTAAAAGATTTTCACGTGAGACATTTCAAACATTGCAAAAATACGTAGAAGAAAAGTAGAACTCAACATAAATAAAATAAAAAATAAATAAATATATAAAAAACAGCCATAAAACATTTTTTAAAATATTTTATTGCCAAGTATTCAAAGACTTTCTTTGTTGCAGCTCGATGTAAATTTCTTATTCCTGTTTTTCAAAAATCTTCCTTTTTGCCACTTAACACACACTCACACAGTTGAAAATAATTTATAAAGGATATTTAACCGTAAAAATTATATACACTGTCATTTATCACTCAACAACAGGCAGCTGGTTTATTTTCCTTTTTCATACAAGAACGCAGCCACTTAAGTGTATGTATGAGTGTGTGAGTGTATTCTTGTTGTTAGTTATACGGAAATCATAAACAACTAAAAAAGAATACATACAAAGAAAAATATTTATAGGAAGTCTTTTGCATACTCCAAAAAATCAAATCTTTATTTAAAAGAAAGAATAAAAAATAATACAAAAAAATTAAAAAAGAATGAAATTCAGCAAATGAGTAAGATTGGCTTCAAAATCCTTATTTAAATTTTTTGTTAAACGAAAATGGATATGTTTAGTTGTGCATGATATCTTCAGGATGTAGTATGAATTGCAAGAGAAGGGTTTAAGTTTTTAGAAATCACAGGTAAATAATTGTTGAAAAACTCTAGGAAATTTTAACATAATGCAGGCAAAACATTGTGTTACCAAAAACTATTCTCAATTTTAATGCAAACTTTTTTAACAAAGAAACACACAAACTATTTACTAAATTAAGAGATGAACCCAAATCTTAATGAATTAAAAAACAAAACTAATAATTCTTTAATTTAAGAGAAACATTAAGGTAGAAAAAAAACAATACGAGTTAATACAAGTGTCTACTTGATACTTTTCTTACGATATCAAGCAATTTCAAAATGGAAAATATGAACAAACTTTACAACTAAATTCTAAGCAGGTATCAGTCAAAAGTACTCGCTTCATATTGATATACAAATAATGCTGAGAATGATTTATATTGATTCTTTTTATTTTATTGTTTGTAAACTGCACATCTGTTTTGTAAAAGGTTATATTATCTGCTGACTGGTTCCAGTAGGAGCTAAGAAGGACTAATCTCAGTTAAACAGAACAGTTATTAACTACCAGCAGTGAACTCTTTTGTATGTAAGCGACATTTTTCAAAATAATTACCAGTAGGTTCACTCGTATTCAAGTGTTTATCATTTAGTTTTTCAGTGTTGCTTAAGTGTTATAATTGCAGTATAATCGATGAAAATTTTATTAATTTGATTTTATTTAAACGTTATTAAACGTTTTTATTTTAATTGTCATATTTTCATACTTTTTATTAAACTTATTTATTATAAATTTATTAATGAATTTTATTCAGGCTTAAAGTTCTTATATTTTTAAAAGTGTGATATGTTGGGAATGTTATTATTTTATGAATATATATATAGTTTTTATTTTAAGTACAAGTAAAGTGTAATGGATAATTTAGTTACAATAATAATATGCATTTAATTGTTATTGATCAATTTCAATAATGTATTACGTTAAAAAAACAAATATATGTACATGTTTAATATTTGAACTTTAAAAATACTCTTCCCTGTCTATAATGTGCGTTGTTTAGTTAATCGCATCTCGTCCGAATTTTATTACTCGTCACTGTTTTTATATCGTCGTTTGTTAACAATACACAGTGTTGTATTCGGAAAAAGTGTGGCTACTTCTCG